>PVJH01003174.1:0-148515 GCA_004026705.1 Nesogale talazaci
ACTCACTTTCCTTTTTTATTCTTTTATTTTCAGAGCATACATACAAAATTGCAACAACTATCTTGTTGATAGTCTGGTGCTGCTCTTGGTGCTCAGTGTCATTGAGTTAGTCAGACCTAACCCATGAACAATAAAATGAATAACTGGTTCTGCTTCAGTGTCCTACTCACAATTGCTATAGTTGAGCCTATTTTTGCAGACACTGTGACAATCCTTCTGATTGAAGTTCTACCTCTTTTTCCCACACCAACGTCTTCACCAAAGATGTTTTCCTTTGTCAGGTGCACATTACTTTTCAAAATGTTATCTTTGCCCTTTAGTACTTTTAATAAGTCTTATGAAGCATATTCGGTCAGTGCAATACTTTGTTTAATTTCTTAACTGCATGGAATGCTACCAGACAGATAGTATGCATTTTAACCCATTGATTACATATTCCTTTATCTTGACTCGATAGATTTATAATTTTTCTACTGTCATTTTTCATTTTTATTCTGAGTTTCAAAGCTCTCCCTTTTTTCTTAAAGCAAGGACTCAAAAATTTTATTTTAATTTATTACTTTTATTTTTATTTATTTAAAAATATTCTTTTTGGAATTTTCTAATTTTTCTATTTTGCTTGCAATGTTGAAATTTTGAACTCTCTGGATGGCATGATGCTTAATAACGACTACTTGCCAAAATTTTGGTGGTTTGAAACCATCCAAAGAGTTGTCAAAAGACATACCTGATGATTAGCTTCAGAAAACTCTCAGGTCTAAAAGCCCCAATGTAGGGGCAGTGAGTTATCTAATGTGGTTCTTGTAGCCAAAGTCTCGCTAATTACAGCAAATGACCTGCTCTTGTAAAAAGATAGAGGAAAAGACACTGATAATGACTTGCGAGTATTTTTTAATATGATTCATTGAATTGTCCTCCTAATAGATGTAAATGCATCCTCTGTGAAGGATATGGGCTCTTATTACTGGCCGTAGTCAATAATCAACTATGTCTGTCCTCTGAATCCCAGAAGACAACTGGGACATCACAGGAGCAGCAACAGAACCAGGAGCCACATATGAGAACGAAGGGTGGGCTTCACCGCCTACCGAGGACGCCAGCTGAATGCTTGGGGAAGAAGGCTGGCTTGTGCAATGGGGTATCTCTGAGCACTACATTTAGAATATTGGACCACTTTACAAAAAACATGAGAATCTTTGAACAATTCTATTTATCCCTTGCATATGTTTTCAATATACATTAAAAAGCCCCAATACAATATTCTAAGTTGTCACTTTAGTACCATTTTGTTTCAATTAAAAATTTTATTTTCGGCAGAGCCCTGGTGGCGTAGTGGTTGTGGGCGGGACTGCGGCCCACTGGGATGGAGGTTCAATTCCAGCTTCATGGAGAAAAGGCTGGGCCTCCTACTCCCACCACCTGAGGGCAGCGATGCCCCCCCCCCAAAAATTATTTTCCAAACATTAAAGATTTTAAAGAGAAAACTATAATTGTAATTTTCCCTTATATTTACTACTCTAGTGATCTATTTTTTTAATGTAGACTTGGCGTATTCTAAACTTGATGTACTACTTTCACAATTTTTATAGATAATTTTTATCGCCTATTGACAATATCTTTCAATATATATTTCTCTGCAAATGTAATTACCTTGCCTTAATTTGTAATTTTTATTGCCTAGAAAATTGTGTTAACATTTCAGTGTATATATATTTCAATATTTTTCTTCTAAATATTCCCCCCAATCTTTGTCCTCTTCCTGCTATGTCAACATTTTGATCTTTAATTTTAACCAATTTGTCACTGATTTCACCTATATATTTATTCTGCTTGGCTTTCATGGAGTTTCTTGGATGGACATAAATGTAGTGTTTCCCCATGGTGAAGAGTTTATCATGACAATGGACCTGTCCACTCTTTGTGGGTAACAAGAGCTTCACTTGAAGGATTCATTGGGAAACATTACTCCACATACCCCACAGTCTGCATCTTCCCCATTCACACTTATCTTTGTTGCCCAGACACATCGAGCTTTTTAAAATAACACAATTTGAGTCCCTCAAAGATGTCAGATATTCAAAGAGTAGTTCAAAGAGCACATAATTCTTTGGGAGAAGGGTTAAAGAAATGGAAGCAGACTCTCAGAAGTGCATAGATCTAGATAGAGTATATGTATTGAAAAATAATAGCTTCAAAGTTTAATGCTTGTGTTGAATATGTTTTTATGATTTTGTAGCAATAATTTTTTAATCATCTTCATAACTGATGTTTTAATCTTGTTGCCTTTACAGGATAAATTTTGCTTATGTATTTTTCTGTTATAGTTGAGTATATGTAAATATTTTCCATTTCTACTTGAAATTCAAGACATACACAAAAATACTTGCATCAAAATTTTAAAATTTTATATTGACCCATTAATAGAAATTTTCCATAAAAGAGTCATATGAGCATTGTGCTCAACTAAATCAAAATCACTAGCTATGGACAATTTAATAAACTGAGGCACCCACTTGGGTAAACTTCCAGAACATTTAGTGGTAGGCAAAATAGTTCTTCTGAAATATATCCATATCCAAAGAAACCTCAAATCAAACTCCTGGCCATCAAATTAATTCGTGCTCATAATAACATTGCAAGATAGAAAAACATTTTCCCCCGGAGTTTCTAAAGATATACTCTTTATGGAATGAGACTGTCATCCTTTTCCCCTACAGAATAACTGCAGGGTTTGAAATGACAACCTTTCCAGATAACCTCTGTGCGACCAAGACTCCTTATCAGATACGCAGAGCACATGAATAAATTATATGGCAATGCAAAAGGAAATTAGAGAAATCAGATGTCTATTTAGCTGGCCTTAAAACAGGGTGATTGTTCTATATTACACAGGGAATCCTACACATAAGTTAGGAAAGGGGAGATGGGGGTGGGGACAGAGCTCGAGAGATAGTAGCATGAGAAAAATCTGTCTCAACATGACTGATTTTGAAGACAGAGAAAGAGGGCCAACAGGAGGGGATATTGGGATACTTATAAAGTGCATAGGACAATATAAGATTTTTCTCTCATAGCCTCTCAAAAGACAAGCAGCCCTGTCAGCTCTTTGGTTTTAGGTCATTAGTACTTATTTCAGACTTTGAAGGTATAGAACTAAAAGCAATATAATTGTATTCTTTTAAGACACTTAATTATGATGATTTTTACCACAACCATAGGAATTGAATGCACCACTATGCTGGGAAATGACAAACAAACATTGAAATCCTACCACGAATAAGCAAATCTAAGAGGGCAGCAGCTAACAGAATATAGGAAAATGCACACACACACACAGACACACACACAAATCACCACCAAGAATCAGAAACATTATTTTTGAAATACAGAATTAATAGAAGAATCAGAAAATGTCTTCAAAGTATGTATATTTCACATAGAAAGGAGAAAGAATATAATTAGGATAAGAGATAGTTATAAAGGATAGAAGTTTTAAGATAAGAAATATAACTTCTGGTATAAAATAAATATATTATCGATTTTGCCCTAGAAAAGAGCTGTGAGTACAAGAGAAAATTTTAAAATTATGCCAAAACAGATCAAAATGATATCTAGAGTAAGGAAGTAATAAATATAGGAAAGAACTTTTATCTAATAGTAATTTCTAAGGTAAAAATATTTTATTTTTACTAATAATCTGAAAATCAAATTTTAGATGACAGTAACAAAAGAGAATAAAGTAAATGGCTCAGAAAGGAGACTAAGAAGAAATTTACTGATAGAACTCTTGGCCTTTCTAGAAAACTGTAAGATTAAGTATGTATTAAAATTTAAGCATAACAACTAAAAGAATGGAAATAGAATTTAGACATATCGAAAAGGAAACATAAGAATCTTTGTCAATCCAGTAAAGACAAGGACACATGGAGAATACTTAACAAATGAAAAAGCAAGTTGAATGACTGACATCAATGAACACTCCAACGACTGTGAATGAGTTAAATTCTCTTATTTACAGATAGATTTGAATGAAGTAAAGATAATCAAATTAGTGGGCTTATTATTTCTCTTTTTCTTCTGCATCTTCATTAAAAAGTATGTGTGCACTAACAACCAAAAAATGATGAAAAAGGGAAAAAGATATTTTAAATGATCTATCTAGATATAAAGGTATAATAATGGAAACTATGTATTGTTAGGAATCAAGGATATCCAGACTTCATCTCATGTATTTTGACCATATTATCAGGAGGAATCAGACTCTGGAGGTAATGTTGGTAATATTGTTGGTAAATGTTGGTAAATGTTAATGTTGGTAAATATTATGGATCAGTAAGACAAGAGAAAGACCATCAATGATGCCTGCGACAATCAGCTCAAACATGGCAGTGCTGGTGAGGATGACACGCAAGCGGGCAATGTTTTTGCTCTCTTGTATCCACGCTCCACTAAGTATCACAGCCAAGTGGCTAGCATCAACACAACATATTAAAACTGCAATACATGAATTGCAATAATTTGTACTTTAATATTATTGAAATATATTCACTGAAATATATATATGATCAGAGCAGGATTAAGCTGTAAAGACAAATGCATACATGGAAAACAAGAAAATTTGTAAATATCAGAAAAAGGGTATCTATTTTATAGAGTGCATTCAAATATTATATCATTTTGATTATTTGAATATAACACACCCTTGCCTAAAATGCTTCTCATGGGAACAATTTTGTTAAAAAACATTATTTGTTTGTATAACTTCTAGTGATAACAATGCGAATATCATGGAACTCAATTCTTTGATCAAAATTGTGATTCCTGTGGAGGTCACATGCTGTGGACAAGTGATAGTTATACTTAATAATAATATTGCTTGTTATAGTTCTGTACTGATACAGACTAAATATACTACCAGGTTTTCTGTAGCATCTCATTCTTCAACCAAAATATTGTGGCTATTAACTATTAGCAAATGATGGAGAACTCAACTGTCCAAGCCTAATACAAATGAAAAGAAATGAACTAAATTACTCTTCAAACTTTTCAGTGTAGAAATCCTGTGTCTTAATTTTTATTCATATCAGTAGCAAAGAACACTTGTGGGAAGAAATGAAATGATTTCACCACAACATTATTTCTGTTCCTTTACCCCTTTTTAACTCGTATGCCCAAAGTGTGAAAAATTGTTCCAGAAGATATCTTAAAATATCCAGACACAAAATGACCCTTTTAAAAATGTCAAAAACAATTTTAACCTGAAAATTGCTTTGGGGGATCTTACATGTTTCTATACAATGCTGGCAGCCTCCATAAACTTCTTGATGCATTTTTAATGAACCATATTTATTATCAAACACAAGAATTTATATTTTATCAGCAGGGTAGTTGGATTGGTGATAGCAAAAGACAAATTTCCCCACTCCCCCCCCCAAAAAAAATGATGTATAGACTCCCGCATTCCAGTGCTGAAGCTTTGGAAGGCACAGAATATAAAACGCCTTGGAACTTTGCCATACAAAAGCTTTGGTGTGGACACATTGCTTAGCAAGTATACTGACTTTCATCGACTCTTGAATCTACAAGAACAATTTCCATAGAACTGGCCCCAATGAAAGTCGTCTGTGCTTGAGGCTGGTATGTGAAAACCAGGAGCCATTCGCTGCTAATTCCTAACTCTGCGTGCACTCCAGATTTCTGCATTTGATACACCAATGGGGAAGAAGCGGACACATCTTTCATTTGACAGTCAAAAGCACAATGGTGACGTTTGTTCTAGGCACTCACGTTAGGCTTCCTTCTGTCACTTTCTGTAATTTTTTTTTTAATCAGATGAAATTCTTCTGAAAGTAAGGCATTCACATTTCTTTTTCTCCCATCCCTCCCCCCAAATAAAAATCACCTCACACTTTTCTCCACAGATTAACTACAAAGGGTTAAACAAAATCCACCCTGACAATACTAGGCGCAGTTCTCTCTTGGTGTGTGTGTGGGTTCACTGCTCCACAGGCCATAGCAGATGTTGTGTCTGGTAGTAAGAAGGGCCCAGGAGGTGTGGACTGTCAATCACTTGATTTTTTTTTCCCTCCTAACTACCGCCGATGCTATGGATATGAAGCCCAGCTAAAACAGTCTGCCTCAGCTGGGGTGTGGGAGGTATCAATAACCCTTGGCTGAGGTGTCAGGCGCCTGGCTGGACCTGAACTACCCTGCTGACCAGATGCTTAGCAAGTTAACGAGATGGCATTGAACCTTCATTGTTTTTACCGACACAACAATGAACACAACTAGAAAATCACAGCACTGACCTCTGAGGAAATGGTCTCTACAATTGCATGTGATGGAGCAGAGGCGAATAATAGAGAGTGGAACCAAGGGGGAGCAGGAAACACTTGCATTTTCAAAGTGGGCAGATGCTTTGGCAAAATAAATAAAGCAGATAAGAGCAACAGAAAAATAGAACCATTATCAAAAGGTTTTCTCAATACACCCATGGAAATAATTTTTGAATTCACTAAAACTGAATTCAATTTGACTTGTGAATTCTGATGCTTTATCTTTGGAAATAACTTAGATGAATACATTTTCTCATAACAGATTGAGATGAAAACTTTGGTTTGAAAATAAGACCCAAATAGACAAAGTTTTGCTAAAATGAGTAGTATTAGCATCTATCCATAGGCTGTGAGGACACTTCTGAAATTTCTTCACGAGGAAATGTTTAGATATTTATAAAGCTTGAAAGGGATGGCGCTATCAAGTTACTTGATTAAAATAAAATGTCTCCCCTTTGAAAGACTCAATATATCCCTTGCCCTAATATATTTGTGTTTCTTTTTCATTCTTTCGCAAATTACATGACTTTCAGGTTTTCTCCAATCTTTTCATTCAGAATACCAATAGGTAGCAATTATACACGTTTTTCTGTAAATAGATTATATACTACTTCTCGAAAAATACATGGTATGTAGGAAAACATGAATATCAGCTTTAAACAATTTAATGTTGTTTGTCTTTGCTTTGAAATTCAATAATGCCATCAGCCTGCAAGACCTCTTAGAACCCAGCATTTCACACAGTGAAAGCTGCTTGCTGCTACAAAAGCCCAGCAGCTGGGGCTCCCGCAGACACCCTTAAAGGCAGAGATAATACAGCCCTGGGAGGGAGTAGGTCGACACAGGAGCATGAAATGGACGAGATGAGGCCCCTTTGTCAGAGGCAAACAGACTATAAAGTTACTATAGTAACATACAGTATTAAACTCCAGGTGGATTGACTTAATCTTCCTCAAACAAAAAATAAAGGTTAACAAAAACCAAGCCAATCATGATTCCAATCACCCTACCCAAATATTTTTCAAGAAGTTGTTATTTCTGAGGTAGTCTGGAGTGGTGAGGAACCGAGAAGACAGGTTCATGTTGTCATCAGAAGAAACGCACCCCAGAAGTTGCAGACTGCCGGTGGCGGGTGAGGGGGTGGGCACAAGGGCAGCTCTGAACGATTTTAACTCCAGTGCTTTCAGTAGCAAGAAAGTCAAAGTGATGAGGAAAGCACAATTAGACCATATGAATCCTGCAGCCGAGCTCCTTCTAGGCCATCCCGTTTTGTTGAATTGTGGGGATTTCAATCCCAACACCTCTGCATCTGGCCTGCCACCATCCCTAACTTGGCAGCCTCCACTGGGGCTGAAGACTTTCAAATACTGTTTTAAGTTCCTGTTTGCATAGTAATAATAATGAATTTAAAGATCAGATGCAATAAATACAGAAAAAGAGGCTGGGAATAAGCCTGTGAACATATGGGGCAACAGTAGAAAAGAAAAAGCCATTGTTTTAAAAAGAATCACAAAACGAGGTTGGATTTTTACATTGAATAAAGGACATATACTTAAGAGGCATGATCACCTGTTAGGGGAGGTGTGAAGCGACGCTTCCCACAGGCATAGTGCTAACTGGTTTGTTTTGTTTTGTTTTGCTGTGGATCTCAACTGTTCCTTCTATACACCGCTCGAATGGACAAAACCTCACACACTTTCTGCTCTTCACAAACTGTCACCCAGATGCAAAATGCTTTACTTCAGCAGAGGCCTTTCTGTGGACTTCAGTTTCAAATGCTCAAGCTTCTATCTCCTAGGAGGATGGAAACACACAGAGATAAATCCACACCCCCATGCTTGTGATTTGGATGAATCTAATCATCACATGACTTTATTTTTTTAAGACAGCCCTAAAGATCGGAAAGAGTTAAGTGACTTTCTCTGTACCTTAATTTATGCCATGAGGTAGGCACCAGAGCAAGCTGGGCTCAGGACGGGTATTTTTAGTGGGATTTAGCTAACAGTGTGAGGCATACCTTTAATGGATTTAGTTTGGGTAAACAACTCTTGTCTAGACAGCCCAAATGTCACAGGTAGTGGTGCTCATTTTAAGTGGTAACTTCTATGCAAATAATTGCAGAGTTGTACTTTGCTCTCAGTACTGATGTTTTTTTTAAATTCAGGTTTTTTAAAACATCAAGAACCGAATGAATTCATTTAAGCAGTGGCTTAGTCAGAGTTCTTTCTTATTGGCGACTGCAGTTGGACAACACAGGAAGAATTAGCTTGCAGTTTGCACTCTCAGATGCAGTAGGTTTTAAACCGCTGATCAACTAGCTTATGAACTGAGCTGCTAACCACAAGCTCAGTGGTTCGAAACCACCAACCACTAAGCAGACGAAAGACGAGGGTTACTGTTGGAGTCAGGATGGATTTACAGCTGGACTGTGTCATGTGGTGTAGTATTGCTATCGTTTGGAATGCCCTCCATGCCAATGAACTCAGTTTGGGTTTTCACGATGCCTTCTCAGATTTATGACATGATTACTGCTTAAGACTGCGAGTTGTTGTAAGGGCCAAAGAAGAGATGTGAAACAGAAAAGCTGGTGGCTTGTCAACTGTGGAGAAGCAGAACAAGCAAAGAGTGAAGACAAATCATCACAGTAATAAGGAGTAAGGACACCTTATGCAGTGTAAGTAATAATACACTTCTCTTAGCTTCTGCGAAATACTCATACATACAATATGACATTTTGAGCACTAGGATAGGGCGATAGAATTTTTCTTTGCCGAAATCAACTTTAGTCAACTTCGCAGAAATCTATAGCTAGAGATAGTTTAACTATATTTTATATTTTTCATTAATTGAAAAGTTTATATACTTTGACTACTTATACTTATATTCATCTATATTTTTTAACTTTTTGCTCTTAATGAATTATTAGAAGAAAATAAAAAGTAAGTTTTTTCTTGTGTAGACACTCAAGTAAACACATAGAATCTGATGTTAGAACTCCAAATGCAAATCATATGTACTTAGAGGCCTGATATTTTAAGCACTAAACAAAAAAAGCTACCCGTAGTGACAGCACAATGTGACCTTCATATTAGCTTGTTTTATAATAGGTGCATCATGCTTATTTTGAGTTATAGTTTCATTTGTATAGGAAAGAACAACTAGTGGAACTAATCCATTCTTTATCTTTAAAAAAGTATCTTCATATTCTCTACAGCTCGAAAGAGCACTTCCAAATCATTATCAGTAAATTTTGACAAATCCAATTCTGTGATGTGATTAAAGTTATACAAATGCAAGTAAGACCAAATATTGGATTTCTTTGTGACTACCTCACTTCATTCTAATCTGAGGGGAAGTACATTTAAGCCTTCTAACGTCGGATAAAGGGTTGGCTTTCACCTAGAAGCATTCAATTATCTATGCATGCCGCTTCCCATCTTTACCACTTTTACTGTGTTATGGTGGACGCATCACTTGGGGTGGCCATTTATTGAACAGGATAACAGAACAACAAAAATAGAACAAATTAAAAGGGGATATAGGGTCCAGCGTGACTCCTACTACAATAAATAGCGCTTTCTTTAGATGAGACCGAGTCACTGATGTCCTCTTTGTATATTGCATAGTCTGCTTGGTTTTGTTTTTCCTTTTCCTCACCACCCCCCTTCTTTAGAATGTAGTAGTCTCCATCCTGCCAGAAGGGTTATGGGGTTCAAACGAGTAATTAAAAAAACAGGGCTCTAATAACAGTGATAAATTCCGTAGGTCTTCTCCATTGTTTAAGTTGCTCACAAAGGAGGGAAATATAAATGGATTTTTAAAAGATAAATTAGTTTAATTCATAAACATTCACATAATGGGCAGCCGCTCCTAAAGAGCAGGTCTGCCATTTTCATTCAAAGAAGCAAAGAAGGAGAGCGGAAGAGGCCACAAGTCATGTTTTCAGTGCTCTCATCCGGAAAGTGTGTCAGACTCTCAAAATTGCTGTAATTTTCACCTCAGGCGTCCCACCGCACTCTTCCACCATCCGCCCGCTCTAGTACCCTCCTCAGAAACCCTGCAGGGGACCTCAAACTCCCCCAGACACTTGTGGGGCCCTCAGGAACTTGGGTCTGACCCCACTGAGCACACCATCAAAACATCAGGGCCTTCTTCCTATTCCCTCTCCGGCTAGCAAAGACTTAGTCAGCAACAAAAGACTGGCCGCAGGGTAGTGGTCGTATGGGCGGGCCACGGGTTTTAAGGGCGCCGTGGTTTTCAACTCCTGGAGCTCAGGAGGCATTACATAAACTAGAGTTACTTTTCTGCAAGTGGAGCAAGGGGAATCTTTGCAGGAACACATCCCGCTCTCTTCGTTGCTTTGTGAACATTCCACAAATCCTTGGTGCCTGGGCTTTTCTCCCAGTGTTAACAATATCTGGGAATGTCAGCAATAACCACCTCACTTTTTCTTTTAAAGCACATGAACACAGAGGATGGCTTTCTCCAGCGACATTCACATACAGAAAGAATGCTAGAGAAGCTCAGAATGAGGGAAACCGCAGAGGATCATTGTGGCTTCCTTTGTATCCCACCACCATGGGAAGTGTTTGGCAAGGTTTTCTCCAGAAAATGTTGAAAGAAATCCCCTCAGGAAACAACCCCATACTTAGATACTTTTATGATTGCCTTCATTTAAAAAAGTAATAAAACCACACAGCCCATAACTATTTAATAGAAGCTTCCCAATGCCTAAAACTTTTTCATGGGATTATACTACCCTAATTCTTTATTGTCTCCCACTCTTGAATGATGCCATTTTTTCATTCCTCATTCTTTTTTTTTTAAAAAAAATGAATCTTTCAAAATAATTCTGGTGGTGTAGTGTTTCATGTGGGCTTGCAATCTGAAAGTTCAGCGTTTGGAAACCACCCGCCTCTCCACTGGGAAAATAGGTGAATTTTCTACTCCAGGAGGGTGGGCAAGGAATGAAAAAAAAAAAAAAAAAAAAACGAAAGAAGAGCTGGACTAAGGACTCAAGTGGAAAGAAAATGTTTTTTAAATGATGATGGCAACATATGTACAAATGTGTGTGATACAATGGAGTAAATATATGGATTGCAATAAGAGCTGGATGAGCCCCCAATAAAGTGATTTTTTTAAAAAGGTACAGCGGGTTGATCTCTCAGGGAGGAGATACACCTGGGTCCTTTGCGGGAGAACAATTGATGATGAAGTCTGGTTCATGATCCAAGTGAGTTTATAGAGAGTAAGCAGCTTCAGGCTCTATAGTAAATGGAAAACAAGCCAGACAGAGACCTCTGAAAGTTGCTATATTGTGTCTGGGAGAGAGCGCACGTGAACAAAAAACTGGCTTCTCAGGGGTCCCACTGGGAGGCGTGGTTGACAATACTGGTGGACCCCATGGGCTGAATCAAATTCACCTGGCTTAGATGGGCCCATCCAGGTGTAACGTCCAGTTAGGTGCACTCCCCCTTCCTGGAGGACTTCTACCCTGTCCTACAGAGTCAAGTTAACCTTGACTGGATGGCAGTGAGTTTTTGTTGTTGTTATTTGTTGTTGCTCTTCTCAATCATCTTTATCACTTGGTCATTGTGTAATAACAACCTCAATTTCTGATTCTGCCTTTTAAGTAAAATGCTAAAAATGCTCCCTAATACATGAAAATGAAAGGATAATTCTTTCTGATTGAAATTTGAAGATCATAATTGCTTACAATAGCAGTTCTATAAAATAAGTTAGGCTTAATATTCTAGGTAATTTATAGTACAGTAATATTTTACTAAGAAGTGTGTTCCAGGGGGCAAGGACTGTGTCACTTCAATTTATTGTTTTATCTTCAGTAATTAAAGCAGTGTCTGGAATGTAACAAATATCTGTTGCTTATCAGATAAATAAGTGAAATCACTAAATGTGACAATATTTTACTCCAGCTGCCTAGGTGGAAATGAATGAAATATTTTGGCACATAGTTCAACTGAGTGACAATAATAAAATCAACTATAAAAGGCAGGTGGAAATTATTAGCACTCATTAAGGAATTTAGAATTTAGCTTGCAGTATTCTTTAGTTGTAAATTAATGATTTCTCCAAATCTATGTCACTAGGTTAGTGTCATAAGAAAGCTCAGAGAGAAAAGAAAATATATTTATTTTCAAAAGCAAACAGTTTACAAAGGAAACTTCTGAAAAACAGCCTCCCTGAGCACAGTTCAAAACAGATATTTTAAGGGAAGCAAACAAACACCCCAGATACAAGGTTCCCCAGGTTGTACTTACTTTGTTCTCTTCACAGTGGAAGGGGATAAAGTGGTTTTCTCAAATAATTATCATATCGGCAATAATTACCCCTTCACATAACTGTAGGGGTTTGTACCACAAAGTCAGAATTAACCTTGTCTTCCTAGGGAATAAACAACAATGGAAAAAAGGCTAAAGTCTAAATTGGAAGCGTAGTTGGTGCTAGACTGGGGTTCCTGCTTCATTCTTTTAGGTTAGCCTGTGATGTAAAAGGATTTTATTGTTGCTTCTTTGCTTTTCTTTCATTTTGGAGTGAGATATAATATGTTTGGTCAAAAGAAGGAGGGATAAAAGTGTCTCTTTTGTGTTGTAAACAGAAAATAAATGGTTCAAGAGGTATCGAGTGGACCGCCTTTCTTTTGGTGTTCGGCAATAGTCGCTGTGCAAACTTAGCCAAACTCTTGAAACATTGTGTTCACACTCATCTTGTTCCTCTCATTCTATTTCATTTCTGAACAATCTCTCACTCTGACTTTTCAGGGAGCTGGAATCTACATTGGATATGTCCCAGAGCAAGTCTGATAACCCCTGTAAGTCTCATTTTCCTCATTATTATTATCAGTATCCAGCCTATTCTAGCTCATACAACCCAAACGTATACAAAAGGGTATCCCCAAGAGACTGAAAATGCACTAGGGTACATCCAAATGACAGACGGAATAGAGCTCAACCTTAAAAGCACCCACAAGCTATTATCTGTATGTGGAACGTCACGGTAGCATAAATGGCTATGCATTGGACTACTAGCCCAAAGTTCAAATCTATCCAGAAGTGCCTCAGAAGACAGGCATGATAATCTATTTCCAAAAACTTTGAACATCTTATGGAGTACTTCTACTCTAGGCACACGGGATTACAATGAGTCTGCATCAACTCTTTGCCAACTAACAATTCATATGTATACAGTTTTAACAGATTGTAAGTTTCCAGAAATGTAGCCACTGAAGAAAATGATGAAATAGGCCTTTTTTCTCCCCCCCCACTTATTAAAATTTATTTATTGTATATGTGAGTGTGGCAGTCATGTCCTTGTGTGTCAATTTCATGATTGGGAGTTAAGAGTTTGGAGTTTAGCCTGTCAATCTGGAGATAGTCAATCTGGACCTAGCCCTCTGTGTGGGCAGGGCTTTCTCTGAGAATTCTGGATAATCTCATATTATTTCTCACTGGAAGTAAGAGACTACAGATTCAGTCTCTTGAAGACGCTCTACTGACAAGGCACAAGGCTGATTGCCTGTGAGTCATCCCGGAGAAGAAGCCAAATGGGCCTTCCTTGATGTAACCAGAACCTTGACGCCATAAAAGCCACATGGAGACTCCCGTCTGTGCTGAGATGCTTCTACCACCACTGGACACACAAGACTGCTCCTACTACTCTGTGATTGTCCTGGCATTGTTGCATGTACTTTGTGAGTCTGAAGAGGACTTATGGATTGGTTCAGACATATGGACTAATATTGGAATTATGGACTTGGACTGGATTGGGTCGGGATGCTTTCTCAATGTTCCATTCCTCTTGTATATAAAAATCTCCCTTATATCCATATGTGTGCTTATAAATTTGTTTCTCTAGTCTACCGGACTAACACAGTTAGATACCTCAGGCAATGTCACTCATATATCAATTATGTCTAGAAGTCTGGAGCAGAGAGGAGACCCATGTTCTTCGTTATGGTGTCTATCAAATCCTCTCCAGGAAAAAACTCTGTAAGTTACACGGTTTCTCCAAATCCAGGAAGTACTTGAAATTAAATACTACATTAATAGCCAAAGGAATTGTTGTCAGACCCTCACTGTGCTTATGTTGCCTAAATTTTCATGTGTTTCCAAGAAAAGCCATGACAGTCAAAATCGGAACCATTGGCAAGCTGCATTTTCAGTTCTACCATTTTAAATAAAGTTCAAGGTCTGTCAAGTTTCAAGATATTAAGAAACATATTTCTGATCTTTTAATTTATGGCTTGTATCATTCCTTGAAACAATTTATATAAGTAATTCAGCTCAGGATCAAAATTCTGTGAACTGTAAATTTATTCATTATTCCTATTATTAATATTATCAATTATTGCCATGTTCTTTTCTTAGTATTTCATGTTGTTCTTCTAGACATTTAAGATTCAAGCACCTTGCAAATTGTATACAATTATCCTTTAGATTTAAGGATATCCTAGGAGATTGACAGGTATTTTAGAAGAAAGCCATAAAATGACCGTGATATTGTTTACATGTATTACTCATGAAAGGTCATGATAACAAAAACTAGAAATTGTAGGTGAGATTAAGTTAATTCTTACCACAATCGTAAGTTAATTCTTACCCTAATCATTTCCATCCTCCCCTGGAGAAGTGAAAGGTCAAGATAATCTTTAACATATTCATACATTTTTTTCTAAATTTTATCAAGTGTATGGACTTAATGAAAATTAAAGAAGCATATGAAACAACCTAGAGAGTGGTAATTACAGAATCTGTTGTCATCCTGAGACTAGTAGGAGTGGAGTTTTGCCTGTCAGGCAGGTTGCAGTCTGATGACTTCACTGGGGGGACTACGGAGATCAATAGCTCACTGGAGGCCAGACTGACTCTCTCTCTCTCTCTCTCTCTCTCTCTCTCTCCTTCCCATTCCTGAAGACAAGCCTGAGGGAGCTACCCTGAGGGACCCACAGCCAGGGAGCTGGAGGAGCACACAGAGACCCATGGCAGCACTGACACATGTCCACTGATGAGATGTTGCCACCGCCGATGGATCCACGAGATTTTCTATCCACTGACCTGTGGTTTTTCTTCATTCAGCATCATTGCCTATGTTGCTCTAGTCTGATGAGGAATGTATAGATCAGTCTCAGGCATATGGGCTAATATTGGACTTATGGACTTGATCTGGACTGGGCTGGGAGGTTTTCTTATTGTACAATTACATTTTATATAAACCTTTGTCTTCTAAATAAATAGATGAGTCTCTGCATTTGTTTCTCTGGTCAATCTGAATGATCACAGAGAGGCACTGGAAATGCTGACATGTTTTCACTTTATTTTATTTCAGGACCTAGGCTAAGTCTTGGTTTCTGTAAGGTTTTTGTCTAATTTAGAGTGAGTGTGATTCGGAGCATTGACTAAGGAAAATAAAACTTCTTTTAAACATTGGCTTTGTGGAAATAAATGACCTTGAATAATAAATCATGTAAGTAACTAATGAATATAAATAAAGTTTGAGCAATGGGATAAGTTAAAGTTCTATTTTGCACAAGCGTTTTTCAATTATGACATATTCACCAAATCCATGTGAAGCAAACAGACATTTCTCTCCAACCATACCTTCAGTGAAATCTTCAAAGGCTCTTTACCTTCTCTTTCTGATTTATTCTGAAGTTTCTGAGCATGATGGTTGTGAGTTCAAGATATTTCAGCTGAAAATTGCTCCTAGATAAGTACATAGATTACCTAAGGGTTACCCGTGGCCAATCTCCATGTTTAGTGTATTTATGAGACTTAGGGTACAGGGAGGGTGCCTTTTCAAGGACGTAGTTTTGGTGGCTTTGAATTTAATTCCTGGCCATTTCCGTTCACAGTCATCAGCAGAGGCCTTTTTCTGTGATGTGGGACAAGGTTGCAGAGGAGGCTTCAGACTACAAGAGTCTAGGAAGAAAATACTGGCAATTTTCCTGTGAAAATCAATGACTAGAAACCCTGTGCTTCACAGATGTTCTCTCCATGACTTATTACAAAGACAGTGCAAGACCAGGCAGCATTCAGTATTATGGAGCAGGCAATTGTGACGAGTTAGGAGACGGCACACACTCCATGGCTGCTCAGAGGAACAGTCTTTTCCACATGTTCAAGGAAGCTAACTTGGTCCACAAATAGAAATGTCATGGACATCCTAACCAGAAGCCATTGCTACAACAAAAAGCTATATGTTTTTGAGAGTCATGTGTGAGCAGGTGGAATAAAAATGTAAGCCACCTGTCTTGCCCAAGTCCTATCAGCATCTGACAGATGAATACCGCATTATCAGGACATTGCAGAAGAAAATAATTCTTTAACTGTACTTTAAAATTACTAGAAGGAGAAGTCTCACACGTGCAATGTAGTTTGTTAATTATATAATATGACCCCCCCCCCTCCTAATCATAGGGCTCTACTGTGCTGTTTGTGGTAAGTGCTGGTTGCTGCACCTGTGGTTATTGTCTCTGTTAAAATGAGAACTAATTTCCAGTTTGAAGCCAGTACATTAATTGTCAAGCTACTAGCTTCCTGCTTCATTTAAAAAAAAAAAAAAACAGAGGCTGTGGTCACAGAAGGGACGGTGGTGTCCTGGCCCACCTGAGATGCACAGAAATGGCCAACATTTTCTCTGCCTAACCTTTGACTTCAGAAGGTCACCTTCATTAAGGCCCTAGATGTGAGCAAGACGCCATGTGACATCTAACTGCTGACTGCACACGTGTTGAATCATGGGAGATGAAATGTGATGCAAATGATGTCACAATGACACTGGCCCAAGATCCAGGGAACCACTTTAATGTGAGTCACAAGCATTCTCCATTGCCAGGTTAAGCGAGAGAGAGCTTTCATTTTCTACTGTGTCGTGTCTCAGTGTCTGCTGTACAACTTTGGCTAAGTCCCCTCCCTTGCTCTAGATTGGGTGTCTGATTCTCATTTGCCAGTTCTCTGGCTCTTGGTACCTGAGGTGCAGCCTATCATCTGACTTGATTCTCCAGTGTCCACAGCCTCGAGATTGAAGAGGATCTTCCAAATAGATGTCTTAAATTCAGATTTGGCACTTTGGAGTCTTATCAAGCTATGGGAGCCATTTCCTGGAGAGTTCCTGATTTCTGCGTGATGCTGTCAAGACAGCACATTGCCTAACCCTCAGCCATAGGGAACAAACTGAATGGAGGAGTGGCTCTGCATAGCAGGGAAAATAGCATGGCACAGGGAAAGGCTGGACCTTGCATACATTTTTAACCTCTACTTCAGCAGAACCACTCTAGGATTTACTGTTTCTAAAAGAAATCAGGTTTGTACTGAAAAAAAAAAACAAAACCCCACAGTTGAATCGATAGTGACTCAGCAACCCTATAGGGCAGGGGAGAACTGCCCCTGTGAGTTTCTGACATGGTCCCTCCTGATGGGAGCGGAAAGTGAACCTTGCAGCTAGCAGCCCATGGTGCCACAGTGGCCACTGCATCTCAAATCATCATTGTTATGTGATTTTTACATACTGCTGATAAATCATTTAATAAACACATGCAAATTTTTCTTTTTAAAATTGGTTGAGTCCTCACTCCCAGAAATATTAGTCAAAATAAACTTTAATCCTAACTGTAAACATATAAAAAAAATTGGGGGGGGGGTTGTAGGTTTCTTCCTTTTTATTATAAAGAAATGTCAGATTGTAGTTAAAATGGCCTCGTGAGCCTTTAAAATTATTTTGATCAATAGTAATACTTAGCCAATGCTGTCTTTTCTTCCTCATTTGAACTGAAATGAAATTAAATTTTCCATCAAATTCTTGTCAAAACCAATGTCCGTTAGTAGGATTTAAGACAAACTCTATCAAGCAGTTTTAACAATAAGTATGTCCTTAAAATATGAAGCATGCCATTTCCCTGTAAGGAGCATGACAGAAAGTCAGATCTTCTTGGTATCCCCTGAAAACTCCATGGAGACAATACAGACTCAATGACAACCAAGTGCAGCAACTGCACCCTTTACAGCAGACCCTTTGGTTCTGGAACTGAGATGTGCCGAACTTCCCAGAGGCTGTGATTACGTGAAGCTGTGAGATGCAACAGTACTAATGGTTCCTCTCCCCACAATGCTAAATATTAGTACTTTATCCAATAAGCTAAAAGGACTTCATAGAGTTTATAACTGAAAGTTGCTTGCTCATTTGTAGCCTTACTTTTTTTTTTTTTTTTTACAATCTGTTATCTCACAAATGGACATTTCCTCAAATGAATTAGGTTTTCATGTTTAAAACAACTGTCAAATTGCTCGGAGACCACATGGGTTCTTTCCGCACACACAAACATTTCAAAGCAAGTCAATTTTAAATTGCATTTGAGAATCCTGCAGGATGATTCATGGCTCTGGTCTCCTATATGTTAAATGCTGTCCTATTTTAGAGATGCTTGCACCATATTTTTAAAGAGATCTTATGTGATATGCAGGACTTAGGGAGGAGGCTTCAAAAAGTTCGTGGACAATGAAATGAAAAGAGACCGATATTTTTTTCTATGAACTTTTTGCAGCCCCCTTGCATCTTATGTTATTAGAAGAAGAGATGATGTTCTAAGGCTTTTTACCAGATGACTAAAGTTTTTAAGGGAGAGATAAAATAAAAGTAAATCTGATTACTAATAATTTAATCTCCTTCCTAGTTGAACAAAATTTGTGTCAATTGGAAATAAAATCATAATAAGTAGATTTAGAAATACAACTTGAGTAATTCATGTGTTAGGAGATATGTATTCCCTATCATTTAACAATAAAAGAGCACTGCACAGTATTTTGTCAATTATGCCAAAGCAGGTGTTCCGAAAAGTCAGTCGCTTTATCATAACTCTGATGCCTACCTCGTTTGTAGGGAGGAGAAAAACAAGAAAGGAAACATTTCTAGAAAAGCCACTTTGGTAATATCTGAGACAACACCATTCTTATTTCACTGGGATTTTATTTCATTCTTGTAGGCTTAACATCTCACTGCATGAACAAAGAAATATCATGTGAAAAGGCTTCAGGCAAGCTACTTCCAAAAGAATTCAACCTTCCCAGTGCTATCAATATCATCCGTACACCCACACAGTTAGCACTTTTGAATACATTTACTGAAAACCATTAATAAAGCAACAATCTTAGTCTGGTTCTTAACCATGTGTCACAGTGAAATAAGTTCATGTAAATCTGTGAACTGCACGACAATGATCAAATTAACAGTCATTTCAAGAAAAAATGCCCCTCAGGCTGAAAAATAATTAGTAGTCTCTCACTATCTTTGCCTCCTAATAAAAAATCACGATATTATTGTTGACTGTGCTAATAAAACACCTCCCATGACCCTGATGTAGCTTGATGTAAAATGTAAGGCCTGTTCTATTGTGCAGTCTCACACATGTTTTATTGAACATTTCCATTTGGCTCCTCATCTGGGAACACAAGACCCCATAGAAGCTGAAGAACTTTTGTCACAGTGTATTGCAATGTTCGCTTGTTTATTGCTGGAGTTGATACAACACTCACTTTGAAATTCCTTATATTTAAATTTTAACGTTTAACAGCATACACTGAATATTCAGGCCTTCAGATCTGGGACTGAACAGGCACCAGGGGAAAACCCATTGTATGCACAAAGCAGCCCCAGTCGGCACATCGGTTGTCAGGAATGTCGCAGCTGGGATTGATTTTAGGAAACCCTTCTTTTGAGGAACCCATTGTGTCCCAGGTGACACACTTCCCCTTTGTTTAATTATGCTCATTTCACAACCGTGCACTTGGTATTGTGATGAAAAACAGTACTATAGCTGTGTAACATTTAGAAAGGAGTAAAAATGATTCCTGCCCACAAGGAGCTTAACAAACATATGGCAGGTTGGTGGTGACATATGGTGAATGATGAGATGATGTAGCTTATTAGTGTTTTCGATATATAAAATGGAGGTGGCAACATTAGCTACCTTTTATATGCCCAGTAGCAATGCTACTGGGGTCTGTAATTCACAGCAGTGCATAGCACCTGTGTATTGAACAAAAACCTCATGAACAACCATGTGGAAGGGATGGATATGATTCAATGAAGGCTTTGCAGAATGGCAAAATGAATAAGAGATTTTCTCTGTCCTCAAGTAGCTTGAAGTCCAGTTAGGAAAAAGTTATGACTATGGATTATAAAATGCAAGCTAGAATGTGGCTATTTCTTCTAGGGTCCCTATTTCTATAACAGAATATTCTGATTTTGCCTCCAATCTTGAAATCTTGGAAATAAACCTTCAAAGTCATAAGTAGCACAGGTTCCTTTGAGAAAAAAAAATGCTGTAAGCATTTCACTCACAGATACAGTTTTGAAGTTGTTGTTTTTCCTAATGACAAATATTATCAGAAAACCAACATTAATTAATGACAGATATAAAACAATCGGAAACTCTGGCACCACAGTAAGCTGCAAACTCATTTGCTAACCACAAGGTCAGAAGTTTGAACCCACCAACTACTCTGTGGGAGAAATATTTGGAAGTCTCAGAAACCCAGGTGGCAGCTCTACCACATCCTATAGGTAAGAATCTACTGGATGGTAGTAAGTTGAATTAAAAAGCAATAGAAACAGAATTAGTTAGCTTATAAGAAATACTACACAATACATTTAAGAAAATAAGCATGTTTTGAAAGCAAGGAAAGGTCCCCCCCCCCTTAATCCTTATAGAATAAATAGTGATGTCAGCATTTTTTGAAAGCTGTTTTACTCAAAGTAAGCTATACAGAATATGATGCTAAAAATGTTTTTAAATCAAATGATTCTAGAAATACCAGTCTAAGTAAAATTAAATAACTTTAATACTTTAATATGGTAAAAACGCATCATGAATTTCTTGAGTGAGACATCCATTTCACTGAGGATGTCCAGGAACTTTTGTTCTGTGTTGGTCAAGTGAAAATCGATAGACTAGTGGCCACATGATAGAGAAAAATTACCCCATCAAGCTGCTAATGTGTAATCTTTACAGGAACAGATTATCAGATCTTACTTTCATGGAGTCATTTGGGATCATTGGAACCACTGACCCTTCAGTAAGCAGCAGAATACTTATTCATTTCATCATCTTGGGCTTCTGCTAATATGACTAATGAATATCAAACGTGTTGCCATACAGTGAATTAGGACTATCGACTCTGTAGGAAAGAGTAGAACTTCGCCCTTGGAATTTTCTGGGCTATAAACTTCAAGGAAGCAGACAGTCACATCTTTCTCCCAAGAAGCAGAGCTGGGTTTTTATGGCAGAGCTTTCAATTAGCAGCTATAATAGTCAAGGTTGTGTGTCAGTTTGGCTAGGCTAGGATTCTCAGTGTTGTAGCACTTTAAAAAGATGTAACAATTCCCCATGATGAGACTCTAATATGATGTAATCACTTCAATCATAAAATCTGCTATGAGCCTATCAATTGTTGGAGTTTCTTGGGGTTGTGGCCTGCTTTCTCTTGAGGAGCAAAGCTCTCTGTGTATGTGTGTACCTATGTATGGAAGTATCTATTATCTAGCTATCATTCTAGCTCTCTCTATCTACAGAGAGAGGTTAATTGCAAGGAAATGACTCACACAATACTAAGGACAGGTGAAATTTCCAAGTCAATGAGCCAGATGTCAGGCTGGAAGCTTGTCCTGACTTGCACAGTTGCAGGGGTTGATTACCTCAAGATCAACACAACAGGTGTCAGGCTCTGCCTACAGAAGTGAAGAAATCCAAAGTAGCATAGTGGGTTATGTATACTGGATGGCTAAACAAAAGATCAATAGTTTGAAATCACCAACAACTCCGGGGGAGAAAGATGAGGTGTTCTGCACCCATAAAGGTTTACAGTCTCAGAAACTCATGGAAGCCATTCTACTCTGCTCTAGAGGGTCTTAATGGGTTATAATCTAGTCAATGATAGTAAGTTTGCTTTAAATAAATACATACAAAATACATCTATAAATATACATCTTGTGTTAGCAATGAAAGTTTTGTTTTGCTTAATCTTTGTAGAATGGATATTTATATCAATGTATTTATCTATATGACATTCCCCCCAAACAAGGAAAAAGCTCCACTAAGCAACGCTTTCATCGTAGGTGTTTTTCTCAATAGGCAGACATCTAGCAATTTGCTCTGAGTTAGTGCACCCAGTGGCATCACCTGGGAAAGTTCTCTCTGATCACAATGATTTTTTTTTCCCTTTAATAGTTTTGCTTGAACCTTATCTTTTGCAATGGCTGATTTAGGAGAACAGCACACAGCTGTGAAATTTTGTTTCCTGCTTTGGAAATATGCCACAGAAATTGTGATGTGGAACACAGCTTACAAGGACAGAGCTATGGGAAAAAAAACTCAAGTGAACAAGTGGGTTTCTCATTTCAATATAGGTGAAGTGTCGATTGATAACAAAATTTGGACATCCACCAACTTCTTGAAAGGATGAAAATGTCAACTTGTAATGTATTTGGCGTTCATCCCATCAGGTCAGACTATTAATCAAACTTTCTATTTAGAGGTTCTGAAAAGATTGCATAAGAGTGTGCAAAAAATCTGATTTATGACAAATGGGGGGGCTGGTTTTTGTCACAACAATGCACCTGCTTACACAGTCATCTCAATCTGCCAGTCTTGGGCAAAAAATAGCATACCTCTCTTGCCCCACAAACCTCATACACCTTTTCTTTGCTCTGTGCAACTGAGTTTTGTTTCCACCATTGTATAGGGACAGGAAAGGAAAGAAATTTGGCGACGTAGAAGAGGTGAAGAAAAAAATGAGAGATATACTGTCAGCCACCCAAACAGATGAGTTTGAAAAATGTTTCCAAGAATGGAATCACAGATTTGACAAATGTATAGAGAGTACTTTGAAGGTGATAAGATTGTTTTGTCAATGCGTTTAATACAAAGCTTTGAAAAGATCCATTACACCTACATCAATGATATATTGAAATCTCCACACTCTTAGGTGCTATTCCTATTGGTTAGTGTCTAGAAATATGTAATTTTAATATACACTCAGGTTACTTGGGTGCAATACCTGGTATCAATCCTTGAACTAGCATTTAAGATTTTTTCCTAAGTTCTTGCATTTAGATGCTATGTGAATGTTCAACATCATAATAGGCATTAAACGCATTGCTTTAGCAAGCTCCATGTTAAGCAGAGTAAAGCAAATGATTTTCAAAACACCTTCTTTTGGAAGAGGGTAAATATTTCATTACTGGGCTGTCTTCATCTCCACCTATCATCAATATCTACATTTTAGGAAGAAAATAAAAACAAAGCTTCCAGTATGTAAGTTAGTGCTCAATAGATCTAGCTGGCAATGCCTAACATAGTCATCATCTCCATTGCTCACAGGTTTTTTTCATTACAAGATGTGCCCCCATTGGGCTTCTGAAACAATCAACAGGAATGCTTTCCAATTCTCTTCTTCTCCTTGAACTTCAGCACCCATGTCCTTACTAAAAAGTAACAAATAAATGCAAGTATATGGCTGCGTAAGCTATGGATGATAGTTCAACGTGCTCTGGGGATCTGAAAACTCTACCTATAACACTTCTAGTTTACAAAACACACCGGTTATTTTGATATATTATTCCAAACTCTCAAGTTTTATAAATTAAGGTTTAGCATGGAAGAATTTAAAAAATGGTAAAGAAAGCTATACTGAACTATTGTAGAAGGCAAATTTAAGAAGCAAAAGAAGAATGTATAATAATGAAAATCATATCTATAAATTACATCAGTTTTATATATTTTTCATGAAAGTTGTGTGTTTGCCCAATGCTGTCACACAGCATATAAGATGGTACTGACAGTGGTCTTTCTTTCTTTTTTTTTTTTTTGGGGGGGGGGGGTTGAGCATCACTGCCTCTGGTGGTTGAGGGCGCTACCCAGTGCCGCTCCAGAGCGCCGCCGCTGAATTTGAACCGCCAAACCTGCGGGGCGCAGTCCCGCACTCAACCACTTATGCCACCATGGCTCAGCCCGACAGTGGTCTTTCTTGAGAAACAAGATCAGCATTACTACTTTTGTGGCCGTTGGGTGCCATCAATCGCCCTGACACATTGCAAACTTAGACACCACAAAATGGCCCACTGCCCCATTCTGCACCACCCTCACGATTGTTCCCGAACTTCAGCCCATGGGTACTGCTGTGGTGTCTCTTCGTCACCCCAAGGGCCTCTCTTCTTCTTCTTTTCCCTCTACCTTAACGAACATGTCTTCCTTCTCTAGAATGATTGAAAATAAGTAGCTGTGATAGTTTCCTACTATGGTGATAACAAAATACCACAACACGGATGGAGTATAAGAACGCAGATGTATTTTGGCCAGTTAGCGTGGCTAAAAGTCCAAATTCAGATTGTATTTCCCCAAATCCAGTGAAAATTCTTTCTTCTCTCCTCCACCTTATGGTAGTCCCAGGTTTACCTTCGTATGTAGATGTATTTTCCCATGGCTGTCTTCTTCTGCTTGTCTCTCGACCTCCCTTATTCTTTATAAGGATACCAGGCAGTTTAGATTATGACCACACTACTTCAGTATGATCTCATTATCTTAACTGATAATATCTGCAAAGACCCTATTTTTAAACAAGCTCATATTCACATGTACAGGGGTTTGAACTTCAATATATCTTTTTGGAGAATGGAATTCATTCCATAAGTTTGTCATGGTTCTAAGGACCAGTAGAGCTGTCTTCTTACATTCCACATTCTATCTATAAACACTTGAGAGGACTGTAATCACTGATTATAAAAATACTGTACTCTCAATATAATGGAGAGTTCAATTGGAAGTAACAGACATCAAATCCCGTCCTCTCACCTCAATTCTTCAAGTGATAGATTGCATTTTTCTAACATTATTCTTAACCTGTTTCTCTTAAATCTCTAATGAAGATATTGGGAATAGACATTTTAAACTCAATCAGACTTGGGAGAATCGTGTTACAAAATTTGTTCAGTGTTCATAAAAATTAAAAAAATTGTGAGAGCTAATGTGGCAACTTGCGAATGAATTAATTGATAAAGATAGATAATACATGTAAAATCAAACCCTTACAATTATTGAAGTTCTTTCTTTGATTACCTAGTGTCTATACTAGTGAATCTGGTCTCAACTTCCCGCTGTAATATGTAAGTTTATGTTATATTAATGTGTTGCTTAACTGTTCAAGCTCAAGTTGTCTATACCAAATCATTCCTGAACTTAGTGAATTAAGCAACAATTTAGTTGTGTCTCTAACGTATTTATAGGTTGACTGGGGTCATATATGTCATTCTCTTTGTTTTCATCGTGGGATGGCCAAACTTGATCCCTTGGGCTTGTGTTATCTGAAGTACAGACTGAGCTGATCATCAAAGGTGGCATTCAAGTGGGTGGGTAGTTAATAGTAGCTGTCATATGGGAATTCAACAACAGAACTTATAACCAGCTCACCTGCATGTGGCCTGTCTGTTGGATAGGTCCCAAGAGAAAGCATCCTTAGTGCAAGTGTTTCAAGAGACCTCGGGAAAATCTACATGACTACTTGTTGTGGTGGCTCTGTGCCGTTAGGTCTACTCCAACCATTAGGAATCCTGTGCCCAGTGGAAGGAAGGAGTGCACAGTCCTGTGTCATCCTTGGAATTGCTACTATTTCAGGACTGCGTCGGACCCAGACTATCACTCTTGCTGTCATATACTGGGAAAGGCCATTGAGAGCAAGTTGAGATTCAAGAAGGGTGCTAGATTACATATCTTGATCTGAGGAAGAGTATGCAAGTAGGCAAGGGAATAATTGATATGGGTTCTTTTCAACCCTGGGAGCTTCTCTTTCAAAGACATAAGCATTGCTCAAGCTTACAGTGAGATTAAAAAAAAAAAAGCAACCCATGTTTCTCATTTCTAGTATAGGGACATTAGTATCATTTCCAGATATAGTTTTCTATAAGACAACCGAGAAGTAGTAAAACTCATCAATGAGACTTATTTCAAAGGCGTATAAACATTGTCAATAATTGTATGTTCTTCTAGTTCTGATACTTGCAAATATTTTATAAACTGTGAAGCACCAAACATGTAATTACTTCTATCACACTTAGAATAACAGCCTGTTATCAAAATAGAAGAGGGTCTCGTTACTTGTTTCATTTTCCTCACACGGAGCATATAATAATAACTCAATTTTGCAGATGAGATGGGAAACCTTAACTGTCTGAGTAGTTGTTTTTGTTAATTTGTTTAACAAAGATTGATAATCAATAATATGAAGACTAAGATGCCAGGCTAGAGTTTGTGTTCTTTTCATGACACACAATGCTTCAATAAAGATGTGATAAATAGTGTGAGTATTTGTGGAGAAGTTGGACATGAAACAAAAAAGGAGAAACAAGAGCAAGACACAGCAGAAGGTGGGTCGGGGGGTACTGAGAAGCTCCCACATTCCTGAGTTATTCTGTCAAGTATTCCTCATACTCTCACTTAGCCATAGGCGGAGAGGCTGGGGGAAAAAATTAGACACAAACAATAGAGGAGGGGATTTGAGAAAGAGAGAATTATGTTGGTGAGGTCATGAAGCCTGCAGCCTGGATGAGGCCCAGCATGGCTGGAGATGGTGTGTGGGAAATAAATTGACAAGTGACGAACAATGGCATACATAAAGGTATGGGAGAGGCGACCCCTTCATTCCCTTGGTGCTCCCACCCCTGCTGCTGAATAGCCTTTTGGGTTTGTATAGAGCTTGAGGAAGTCTGTGAAAGAATTGATGAGAACATTCTCATTGCCTGCTGCCTTGGCCCTCTCTAATTCCCTGTCCCTTCCCCACCCCCCACGCCCCCTCCCCATTCCACTGTTTGAAAACAAAACAAAACAAAACAGCATGCCTATGGCCAAGGGAATTGGTTTAAAATTTTGTAACAGCAAATAAAACATACTGCTGCCTAATTATATAATATTATATTTCTGTTGCAGAATCATGTTCCTAGTTGGGTCTTAGAAACAACACACGGCAACTTTATTTGATTCAATTCACTTCTCTAAATAGGATATAATTGCTTTAAAATGCCTAAGTTTTTTCTTAAGAAAAGCACTCTGACAAATAAAATCACATAAAAAGTGGGTAGGAATATAATGCCAGTGTTAAACATCACCTATTATGTTATTACTCTTGACAACTAATTCATACATGTTACTAGTTATAAAACTGCAATAGACAAAATATTGTTCATAAGGCTTAGAATCCAGGCCAAATAAGGCACTCTTCAGTTATATGATTTTAAATAAATTGATTATATCTTTTTAGGGATAAGTGGCCTCGAATTTTCACTAGCAATCATACGCATTTCAATTCATAAGAGCAGGTTGCATTATGCTAAAAGGACACCCAATTGTAATGTCATTCTTTCTCTGATTCTAATTCTTATCTATGCATTCATCTATATCCATACTATTCTATCATGGATAATAATTTCTAACTATTTTATGATCCATGTTTTTCCCGCAAAATGCACAGAAGTAATTAAGTCAAGTTGAAACAATTATAGAAATATACTATTCAATAACTGAGTTGCCAAAATAAAGTTTTAGTGTACCCTAAGGAGAGAAAAAGAATAAATGCCTATACAGCAGTAATATCAATCCACATGTTACATTTATTCCTGCAAGCTAGCCAAGCTCAAATTAATTGTACTGACTAAACTTTTCTTCTTGGAGAAAATTAAAGATATGCTGTTGTCAACACTTGAGCACAACCTTGCCGACACTTAAACGCAGAGAAGGGTGTGACATCCTGCCCCGGCTGCCTTGCGCTAATTAATCACTCTGGTGTTTAGGACCATTCAAGCAGACAAATTAATGGGGAATAATTAGTGTAGCTTTGTTCCAGCTCAGCTTTGCACACCAGACACTCTTGGGGAGAGAGGGGAGTTTGCAGAGCGCGAGCCATTAGCATGTGCATAGTTTCACTTCTGTTCAGCAAGTTCTTGGGAGATTAAGAGAAAGGCCAAATTAGCAGACGTGTGACTGGGGTTAGGACACCCTCCTGAAAAGAAAGCCCTCTGTTTGGGTATCAGCTTTCAGAAGCCAGTTGTTAATCCAGATACTGAATCTCATGAACCACAATTAAACCTCGGGAGAAAAAAAAATTGAAGAAGCCACGAGCAAATTTTTCCAAGGAAAAAAAAGTGACTGTCATTTTCATTCATATCGTTGACATTATTTACATAGCACAAAATTAAATTCAACCCACAGAAATCCACATTTTTTCTTATTGTTGAATCTCGAGGCTTTTTATTGAAAATGGGTTTTTATCAACAAATAGCATTTATAAATTTTGTAATTAAATAGAGCAGATCATTTAACCTCTTCCCTGTTAGGAAGAACTCACTGCAGATATTCCCTATGGTCATAAAACTTAATTTGTTTCTTCTGATAGGAATCATAGAGTAGAAAATTCAGACAAAGTCTCTATATACAGCCAGTATGACCAGCACACGATTGTTTAAATTCTGTCTCCTTTTACACTGATGACTGGTTTTGATGTGTGTATGGATTGAATTAAGGCTCAGTTTCTTGCCCCACTATATTTAAAAATGAAGAATTAAAGGTTGACAGTTACTGGGTTGAGGAAATACCATGGTTTAGCCTCATGCCTGAAATGTAACAGAGATCTCCTGAGATCTCGTACTTGGATGGATTGAACCATCAGCTGGACTCTGCTATGTAGAGTCCTTCCTCAAGAGACACAGCCATCTGAATTTTCAACAAATGATGCTTCAAACACCACACCGCATCTTATCCTGAGAGTAAACCTCTTTTGAGTTTTCTATTGAGTAGCAGTGTGCTATATACAGAACTTATCTAAATACTCTGAAAATAATTGTGTGAATAAATGTATAAGCACTCCCATAATCACACTTAAATTAATGCCATGTGTGTAACTGATCATTAATTACTTTCTTCATTTTTTTCTGGAGTTTATGTAGGGGAGGAGTATTCCCTATGCCCTACTATCTAAGGCTCTCATGTTTTCCATATTCACTGTCCATTTTGTACATTACCATCCTAAACTCTCCAGCTTTGACCCTTTGACAATCTTGGTAAGGATGGTGACTGTGGCGCTGCCCGCCTTCCTGGGGTGGGTATGGGGTTTGCAGCAGTGTCACCCCTCATCCACCCTAGGAAGGTGCAGCTCCCTGACTCCTTCTCTCTCTGGTGCCGTTGAGAGGCCACCCTCCAGAACAGGTTAGGAAGCTTTTGGGAAAGAAATCCCACCATCCAAAGGGAAAAGATGAATTCATTCTGGGGAAAACTGCGTATAGCACACACCATAAAATGGGATTAAAGAGGAATTACTCCATTTGCAATATCTCCATAATTTGGAGGGTACTGTTTTACCATGCCTGGCTTCTGGGTTTCATAAAATATGATATAGTTGGGCATAATGTTTTTGAATCATGCTGGTGGAGAGGGAGAAAGAAAGAGTGTGTGTAGGGGGGTAGCCAATGGGGTAGGAGGGGGGGGAGATGAGTGGCCAATCACAAAACTACACATTCTCACCATTTCTTAGATGCAATAAATGAATCTCTCTCCCGTCTCCTGTGAGACACTAAATTACTGCCTATGCTAAACCCAGATGCCATTAACCAGGCTTCCATACTGGCCGTGGGTCCTCCCAGATCTTTGAAGGTGCCTAATCCTCATTAAAGGGAAACCCTGAGCGTAGGAGGGGCTGCGCTGGCATCAAGGCACCTGGCGAGGACGAGAAGCGCTGGCCCCATGTGCGGCTGCCGCTGAGCAGCAGAATGTAATTTAGTCGCACCAGCGGGAGCAAGGGTCAATGATTTTATATTAATGGGGATCACGACAGTTCTAAGCTGTGGCGTGCTTTGAAATAAGTGTTGTACAAGGGAGCGAAGAGAGCCTGGCTGCGGAAATGAGCTGCGGCACGGTCTCCTCATGCCTTGCAGCACACACGGAAACGCGTTCAGATGCCACCGACGCGGTGCCATCACAATATTTTATAAACAACAATCACCTAGTTCGTTTCGGAGGAAACGGAAAAAAGAAAACCCCGGGCTCCTAAAGGAAAACTGCTAAAGACGCTGCGAAGGATGAAAAGAAAAAGAAAAAAACAAAAAACTTCTCCAGAGTCTGGAGTATGTTGAAGAATAAAGGCAGCAGCTATTGATAAGACGCTTAGATCTGAAGACGAACTTATGCAAATAAGTCCCGGCGAGTCACGGGTGTTCGTTGTGATCCTCTCGAAAGACGGTACATCCTCACACACCCGGACATGGAACCCAGGGCCCGCGTTGAAGACAAAGGGGGCAGGGACGGGGCTCCCGTCAGTGGTTTGAGATCATGCTCAGCATCAGTCTGGCTACAGAAGGAAACCTTGTCATATTTTACCTGCCATTTCTCTACTGTGTAAAATTACTTCCGTGTTAATTTTTACCGATGACAGCTTTCGATTCAATATGACATACACAGTAGGTCAATATTATTTTCTTCTGAAGTTAGTAATTCGGGTGTGGAAAGAGCAAAGGCTTTCTTTTGGGCAGGGTCTCTAAGCATGAGAAATAAAAGCAAGAAAAATCTGTACCAGATCTCAGAGATGATGCAACCAAAAGGTATCCACTGTAAGCAGCAAGCAGAAGCGGGGGGACAGAGAAAGGAGTTGGCAACATTCTAACACTTGTTATAATGTAAATAGACCAGCAGTACCAAAGTCAATAGGGGTAAGCATATAAACTCTTCCAAGGGTGTGTAAAAGGAGACACTATCATTAAACAGAATGGGAGGTACAAAATAATTCAACTAGTAATCGTGGGACAGTTGACCATAAATTATAATCACTTGGTAAAATCATTGATTTGGTTGTAAAATTTCAATCATTTACAAGAATGGGCTTCATTGGACTTTAGCATTAGTGTGCAATTCCTGAAGAAGACAGTAATTCCAAAGTTGGGAACCATACTAATTTTTCATACATTTATCTATTTCACATGGGAGTTATTTAGATATTTCAAGGGAGAACTACATGTAATTTCTAGGAAAAACTAAAAGTAAGCATAAAGTTGAAGGAGGCATTCTAACTCAGGAGTTCCTTAGGACAGAGCAGAACCTCTCTGAAATGTTTCCACAGCTGTGAACTTTAAAGAAGTTCATAGCCAAACCTTTCTCCCACAGAAATTTGTTGACCTTTGGCTAGTAGTTAAATGCTTCATCACTGCCCTCTCAGGGCTCCAAGTAATCACAATAAAGACCATTTTAATACAATATTTTAAAAATAGAAATAAACATCAGAATATATCTTCTGATTGACTTAAGCCTGTACTTGTACATTTTAAAAGACGATCTTATGGATTCTAAAGGAATCCTGATGACACAGTTGGTTACACATCGGACTGCTAACCATGAAGTTCAACAGCTCAAAGCCACTATCTGCTCATGGCGGGGGGTGGGAGTGTGTGGGGGGGAATCTGAGGTTTGCTACTTCAGTCAAATTTTTTCCTCTGTCCTATTGGATCGATCTGACTTTGAATCCAAGTGATAGTAGTGGGTTTAGGGTTGGGGTGGTTTGTTTGATGAATTGGAGTTTTAATTTTAATATTTAAAATTTCAATACTTTACTGTAGGTACTATTCCTTTTCTACTGTCTTTAAGAAGACTTCTCCTACTAAAGATCAACCAATAGTTTTTTACATTCTTTCAAAAATGTTTACTGTTATTTAATTTGTTTTACCCATCTGACATTAATTTATGTATTATGGAAATAATCAGTTGCAGTGAAGCTATTTCTTAACTAATCTATCCTTTCCTCATTGATCTACAATATTAGGCCCTGCATATATCAAGATTTCAAATACAGTAGCTTTATTTCTGGATTTTATTATACTTTATTGGTCCACTAGTCTATTTCTGAGCCTCAGATACAAATTCTTATTACAGTAGACATTTGATAGATGCCTCTAACATATTCTTCTTTCAAAAATTATCTCGATTAGCAATTTATTGTTTCATTACACACCTTAGAATAGGAAGGTTAAGTTATACACAAAACTCGCTTTAAAAAAAGCAACAACAGGGGCTGAGCCCCGGGGGCTAAGTGGTTGAGTGCGGGACTGTGGTCTGTGGGCTTGGCAGTTCAAATCCAGCGGCGGCTCTCAGGAGCAGCACTGGGTAGCGCGGACGACCATCAGAGGCAGTGATGCCCCTCCCTCCCAAAACAAAACAAAACAAAACGAAAAGAGAGTACTATATATTAAAAAAAAAAAGGCAACAACAAGCAAAACCAAGCCCACTGGTTCATTCCCTCAAGATGTTTATTGATGATTAAGACATTTTCAGAACATTAACCCTATCTTTGTTCAAATAAAATAGTCCTGAGATTTTTACTGGTTTTCATTGTAGTTTACAATTCTCTCTGACATTTTCTACTCTGTTTGTTGGATTTGTCCTCGGGCAGCAGCACAGACTTAAATACACCCTGACATGGGCTTTGACCAAGGTACACCCTCACGTCACCACTGACTCAATCTACAGTAGCTACCTTTTCCCATTTAGTGTAATGTCTTACAAGCTCGCTTTCTTACTAGTCCTTACATGTTTCTTATACATTTGCATTTTCCTTTATCTTCTATTGAGTAAGCCATTTAAATTCCATTTCCCTCCTATGAATAATAAACTCATCCCATCTACCCTTCCTCATTAATTCTCCCTGTTCTAGAGGCTCGCAATGAGTCAGCATTCCCTCAGTGGCAGTGAGTTTTTGATTCTTAGCATAAGCGAGCATGTGGTTTCAGTATTACGATCAGAAGAAAAGCAGTGAGTGGCCTATCAGATGAACTCTTCCCTCTCTCTCTCTCACCATCATCTAGCTCATACTGATTCACAGCAACCTGATATGACGGGGAAGAAACACTCCTTTGAGTGTCCAAAACTATAACTCCTTATGGGAGCTGAAAGTCCTACCTTTGTCTTGTGGAGCAGCTGGTGACTTTGAACTCCTGACATTGAGTATTGAAGTTCAAAATATGATCACTGTGCTCCTTTTCCTCTCATCTTAGCCCTTTCCCCCACTAAGGAGATTTGTCTAGTCCACTTTCTTCCCCACTTCTTTCCCCTTCTCATTTTCACTTCCAAATTCCAAGTTTTTTTTTTGAGATAGTTACATATTTGAATACAAGTTCTTTCTTATAGTCCTATTTTGGAATACCATTATGTTTCAAGAGCCGAATTTAGCATTTTTAATGCACATTCCCAAACAGGTTCATTGTCTACTGGAATGTAATTGGGTACTGTGGGTTTTATGGATCCCAGCTGCCGTCCTGCTTCTTTATTGCCCTCCACCTTGAGGTCTCTCTTTTGTTCATCTTAGAGCACCCACCTACGCCCCACTAACCTGGTCTGTTCATATGCTCCTCATATCTTGCCTATTTCCAAATATCTTTCTTCTACCCTATTGTGTAAAATAGCAGCCTTCTTAGAATGTCAAGTCATCCTCCCCCCACACAAGCCTTTTAACTTCAGGCCTTATCTCTCCTTTAATCACTTTCCTAATATCAATGATAATCAGTTTCAAAATTTATATAAAATAGAATTTCAAGCTCAACAGAATAATTCCTAAAAGAAAAATCAACCAAGCTCAAGTTACACCTGACTCATAGGGAGCTCATAAGACAGATAAGGCCTGTCTCCTTGGGTTCTGAGGAGATACTTCTTTAGGGAAATCGACAGCTCCATCTTTTTCCTACTGTGTGGGATCCATCCTCTAACCTGCAAATTTAGCAGCTTGATACTGAGTCCACTGTTCCACTAGGGCTGCTAATCAAAATAGTTGATTCTAATAGTAAGTAATTTAAAACCTAGAATGAATTCTCATAATAAATAACTCAATGAAATAGTACTATAATCTTCAAAACTTTTGAATGAACATATGAGTTAATCTAGGTTATGGCTGTGAATATTTATCCGATAAAGTTAATATTGTTCCCATCAAAATCTAGTATAGAAACTTTCACAATTTTATATTTTAGTTTAATATATTTATCATGTAATATATTACTTTCTTTAAAAACAAACCTGATAAATCTATCTTTTCTAATTCACTTGCAAATGTCACTAGAAAGAATATATGTAGGTGTCAAGAAAGTTACCTTATCTTATCCATGATCGAAAATTACAAGGTGAAAGTATTAGATGGAAAAATGAAAATTGAAGGAGATCCTATTAGTTTACCATTCATGTCTATAGATGAGCAAAGATTTTCAAGCATACATACAAATAGAAAGAATGAAAAAAATTCAACAACTCAACAAATATAAGAAGCATGGAGTTTTTTGTTGATGGGAATGAAAAAATGACAGCTACTTGCAGATTACTATACAACATGACTGATGCAATAAATCTTACTAAACTGAGCATATGAGAGATGTGATTTGTTAAATGCTATGCTATCTATGTATTTATGAAAACAAAAATAATTGTTTAACAATATGATAAGCTCAACATATGAAAATGGCCAATAAAATTTGGGACCTATGTCACAAATGTTAACGGAGACTTATGATCATAACAAACACAAAGCAACTCTCTGCTATCGAGTTGATGCTGGCTGATAGGGGCGTGCTAGGGAAGGGTGGAGTTTTCCCTGTGGGCTTCTCAGATGGTAATTCTTCAGGGCAGTAGAAAGTCCCATCTTTTCCCCACGGAGCAGTTGCTGATTTGGAGCTGCTGATCTTGTGGTTAGCAGCTTCACACCTAACGACTACACCACCAGGACTCTCATGGTGGAATTACTTCTTAAAGATCAAAAAGGAAAAAAGAGCTCAAGAGAAATGTCACATATAAAAATAAGCATATTAAAGTATTCAGACACATTTAAAATCTAAGGAATTCACATTAAAGCAAAACGCTATTTTGCATCGATTATGTTAAGAAATCTTTCTCTAATGAGCTTTTTAAAAATATATGTTATATATCATGAGATTGGGAAGGAACCAAGGCATAGTCTCAACTACTAGTAGAAATTTAAATACCATGGCTGGAGATTGTTTTATATTTACAGTTATACTTCCAGTAACTTATCTTTTGGTATGTGGTGAAAAAAAAACAGAGGCCTAAGAATAATAAAAAAAGTAGCAGCTCATAAAGGAATAAAAATTATCACCACTCTTAATGCTATGATTAGAGAAAGGGTCAATTAAGAATCAAGGCATGTATTTATAAAAATATAATTTTATATTTATATATTATATAATGTAAAACACATAGAATAATGTCAACTTTTAAAAGGAAGTGCGGGGGGGGTAAAAAAAATAAAAGGAAGTGCATTTAGTTCAACATTCAGAGATAGGCATTTCAACAAAAACTCATATGTGTGGAAAAGACATTGATATAGAAAGTATTAGCCAGACATCTCTCTTAAGGATGTCATTATAGATTTTTAAAAATGATCAAAATGCTATGCAAAATAACTGTTTTAATATAAAATTATTGCTGTTGTTTTTCATTGACCCAAAATGAATATTGGCACATACACTAGCTGGTCAGTCAATATTATTCAGTGATTGCAGTACACATTAATTGTCGTGCTGTTGTGTGCAGTCCAGATGAATCAGGCTCATGGGTACTTTCTAGGTACAACAGAGTGACTAGATCGGGTTTCCTGTGCCATCCCCTGGATGGGAGCATACCAGCAGGGGTCCGCTCTTCATTTCCACTAAGCCACTGGTGAGTTTGAGCCATCAGCCTCTCAGTTGGCAGGCGAGTGCCTCACTACTGTGGGGCCAGAGCTCCTAATGCTCTTGATTAACTGCCATTGTTGATGTCCTTTCTGTGTCTCATACTTTGTCTCTGTGCTCTGATTCCACGGATGAATTGATCATCGATCTCCGTTCTTGTTTTTATGCTCTTGTTCACTGTTTTGGCATCACATCATTTCACTGAAAAATAACTGAAAAAGTTATCATTTTACTTTCTAGCTTTTATTTTTTTATATGACAGTCCCAATCACCTCATATGCATATGAAGGCTTGACCTTGAGTCAGGAAGACCTTAGGACAATTTTTACATTTCAAGTTGGATGTTGGCACAGACTACTGAAAGTACCGGGGGGAGTGCCTGACCTGCAGCAGCCACAGCAGCAAGGAAGTCTGCTGTTGAGGAAGTACTGTCAGAAGGCGCCTTAGAACTTCATCTCACATTTTTAGATACATATCCAGAGAAACAAATCCCTGGAGGACAGCATGTTTGGTGGTCGGTGAAAAACAGGAAGACCCTCCATCAGATGGATTAACTTAGTGGCTCTGACCCTAGACTCAATCGTAACAATAGTTGTGACGATGGCACAGAACCAAGCTGTGTGTAGTACAGCTGTATGTCGAGTAACTACATTGACCAGCAGCTTTTTTATTGAAGAACAGCAACCTACTAGCGTTCCTGGCTTTGAATACAATCTAAGGATATTCAAAAAGCAAGCATATTACCTAAAACAGTTTGGAAATAAATAATTTTATGATGTTTAGAAATCTCCTTAAGCGTCTTCAATAAATCCATACCTACAATAGGACCATTGGATGTTAATGTAGCTTCTGTGAATTTAACAAGCTAATTTCAATATAAATGTGATTATTGGCATTGCTCAAACTACAAAGGCTTAATTGTGGAGGAAAGTAGAGCCTGAGAAGTAAAACAAAACAACATGCATAAACTAAATGTCAGTGTAAAAGCAAAATTATTTTTATGAAATTTATTAGTATTTCTAAATTTATCAAAAGAAGAAGCAAAGAGATCCATTTAGCATTTTCCTTATGAATATAGAAAGTCTGATTGTTCCTTTTAGTTCTTCCTTTTGCTGCTCAAGTCTGAAGCTGACAGATGTGGATTAAATGTTTATTCCACTTACAAAAAATAGACTCTTTTAACTGCTAGAATATACTAACAAATATTGATTGCATAACCATTCCATCACAGTACATCATGGTGTTTCCTTTAACTACCATTTGCAACTTGATGCTTTCCCTAACATATTTGTAGTGGGACTGTTCTGGCAATGGGATATACTCTAGTGGTTTAAAACTCAAGACTGAGCAAATTAATTCCCACTTGTCTTCATAAATACTCTAGAGTATTAAAAGGATGCAGACCACATAAGCTATAAAATATTCTTAGAGGTATCTAGTGAAATATCTACTCTCTTACGGTATTTTAAAGAATTATTTAATGTCGCCTAATGCTTCCTGATGGCATCTTTATAGAGGATTGCTACTTTAAAAGGAATTTAAAAATATAGGAAAAAAGGAGGAATATTTAATTTTGTATAGTGGCATCAAATGGAAGAAAATGACTTACAGCTATTTTTCAAGAAATATTTCAAAGTGTGCTCAACTTTCATCCTTTAATACATGCGCTTGAAATAAAAAAATCTCAAAATTTTGTATAAAGCCTTCTCCTTATTCAAAAGAGGAAATGTAATTTTGTGTGTGATATGTATGACTGAGTGGAAATGTGAAAGTCAGAGAAAGAGAGAAGCAAATTCACAAAAATCAGAAGAAATTTAAGAGAGGAAAGTAAAAGAGAAGTCAAATGAAAAACTAAAATATTGTCTCCACTTTATCTTTGTAGCAGATTCAAGTTAGAGCATAATAAACTAAAAATGATGCTTTCTTGTCTTCAAGATACAGCTTACAAGATATATGATCTTATAATGTATATACCTTAAAGTGCATATATTATGTATGAGAATTTCTTTAAAGAAGTCATAAACAAACATACCATCTTATATATAATTGTATGCATTACATATAGGAATACATCTATCTACATGTACCTCTGTCTATATTAGTATTGCACAAAAGAAATCAGAAATTCTTGAGATATTCTATGGTCCTAAAACAACACAACATTCCTTGTGGCTGAAAAAGGAAAGTGTTCAGTTTGCATCAAAAAGAAAACTTAAGTAAAAGTGAGGGCAAAGAATGTCAAATGTACAGCTGGCCATAGTAGTATGGCCTATTTCTCTTCTGCTGGGTAATGACCTCAGTATTCATGACTGTCAAAGAAAATAGTCAGAGAGACACCTGTTTGTCCAGAAACCTTAACCCTTATCAGTAACAGTGCCAGACACACCTTCCTGAAGAACATGCTAATGAAGTCAGGGAAATGGACTGGGCCCACAGGAATATTAAAGTATATTTTTTTACCAACCATCTTTATATTTTCACCTGCCTCATTTGTATTTATGGAAAACCAATTTTTAAGAGGAAGATCAGTATTGATTCCTGTGAAAATCTTCAAACATGGCTTCAAGACACTGACAGAGCTTTTATTCATTACCACGGGTGAGCAATGTAACCTTGTGAGCTAGTTTGAGCCTTGTAATAGCCAGGCCTGATCTTCAGTGATTGTGTCAGGAGGATGAGCATTTCAGATTGCCAATTTCTTAGGACAATGTGTTCTTCTATTGAAGGGGGGTATGATGAGAAGTATACATATATATATATTATATGATTGATTTGTTTACATACAGACACACATCTGCTTATAGCTTCAATTCCTAAATCATTCCTCTGTTTCCTTTTACCTTCCTTCTGCTCCACCATTACTGCTCACCCTACTACTGCCTCATAGTTCATCCTCTTAGCTAGCTTGTGGTTGCGTCAGCCCTCCCAGGATCTCCATATCCACCTCATTATTGATTTTTATTCCCTAGTTTCCCCCTGTCTTTGCCACTGTTTGCCCACCACACCTTTCTGCTCCCCTCGTCCCCACCTCTGCAAGCCACCCAACTATTAAAAGATACAGCATCTGGGGTCTTAAAGTGAAACAAGTGGCCACTGAGCAGAGAAACAAGCCCACATGAAAGAAGTGCACCAGTTTGTGCTATCATGGGGTGTCATTGGGAACTGGTAACAGGCATCAGAAGACCCCAAACAAACAAACAAACAAAACCATATGGTTAAGAATATGGGACCCAAAGCCCATCTGTAGACACTGAGACATCTCCCAAAGAAGGATCACAGGGAAGGGATGAGTCACCCACGGCACAGTAAAACATCAATGAAGCACATGATATTCCTCTGGTTCCTTGAGGCTTCCTCACCCCCCACCACCATGAGCCCAGTGATGCCTCGCACTTCAGACTAGACCAAAGTATGTACACTGGTTTAGATAAGTGACAAGAGCTCTTGGGACACCCAACCCAGGAACAGGAATGGAAAGAGAGATTCCAGATGGGAAGGGAGAAAGGGGTGCAGAGAGGAGGGGACAAAGGGGGAACCAATCACAATGATCAACACACAGCCACACACCCTTCCAGGGGAAAGAACAGTGGAAACCCTGGGGAAGGGAGACAGTGGTTGATATGAGATATGAACATAATAATAATTTATTATCTATCAAGGGGTCACAAGGGTGAAGGAGGAAGGAAAAAATAGGAGCAATATCAAGGGCTTAATAGAAAGTAATTGTCTCAAAAAGAATGATGACATCACATGTACAAATATGCCTGATATAGATATATGGATTATAATAAACATTGTAAGAGCATTCAATAAAATGATCATAAATAAATATATATAGAATCTTTTTGCAAAAGCATTCTAGCTTTTATACCTTAGTTTAAAGACACATCCTAGAAAGAAATAGTGAGCTGGCAGTTTTGTTTTCTCACCATTTTGTAAATCTCCATCAATTTACAAAGTTTAACAAATTGGAAATTTACTGAACTCCATTCAAAGGAAGTTAAAGAATAAATGCTACTTCCTAATTGAAATATATATAAAACATAGAATGCAAATGCTGCCCCTTAATCATTTGAGAAGATCCAATTATGTGAATTACATTGCTCTTAGAATCATCTACTCAAAATCCAGGCATGCTGTATATATTGCAAGTAAATTTAGTTCTTATAATGGCTAATTTTTCAGGACAATACAAGTTTGGCTATTTTGACCGTAGAGGTATGAGTTTAAGCCCTTGGGTGCATGAAATAATTTAAAGCTCAAAAATTGAAAAAGAATTAAATAAATTTCTTAATTAAAAAGGTTGACTTGGAAAAAAATGAAAAGCTTCTATAGTAGGAAAGCAATAGTTTGCACATAAATCACAATAGTTTTATGTCTTTTTTTTGGGGGGGGAGGGGCATCACTGCCCTGGTGGTGGGAGTAGGAAGTCCAGCCTTTGCTCCTGAAATCACAAGAGTTTTATAAGGATAAAACGAAACCAAACATTGCCACTGAGTCCATCCTGACTTACAGTCACTCAACATAGCCACTGTGACTACAGATCTTTCCCAGAACAGACCGTCTTCTCCAGCTTTCTCCCAGTGAGTGGCTGATGGGGTTGAACCACTGAGCTTGTGGTTAGCAGTTTGACGTTTACCTGTCAGAACTCCCAGGGACCAAACAATTGAAAACTATGAAGACCCATAGGAATTTGAGAGCCTTTATTCAGGTTAATATCCTACCAGAAATTGAGTAAGAAAATATTTTCTGTCGGCTCCACATCTTTGAACCAGGATAAGGAACCCTTCTCACATATCAAAGTATTGAAATCAGAGCGGGACAAGCAGAATGAAGAAGCACAGAGCATGCAAGAGGTAACTGTCTGGTTCTGGGACCCAACCTGTCATAATTAGGGTTGAGATGATTATCAAGATCCACAAAGTTCTGCTGAGCCATAGTGGCGCACTGGTTGTGTGCAGGACTGTGGCCCACAGGGTTGACTGTACAAATGCAGCAGCTCTCTAGGAGCAAGGCTGGGCTTCCTACTCCCAGCAGGGTAGTGGTGCAGAATAATAACAACAACAACAACAACAAAAAACCCACAAAGTTTTCAGGAAAGTCTAATGCTCCCTTTTACTTTGAAAAAGGTAAGCCAAGAAAAAGAAATACAAAACAAAAGCATTGTCATCTTATGCTTGACGCCTCATTATGATAATATATCAGGTCAGGTTAATTGGAACACCGAAGAAGATATGTAGCCACTGCCACCCTTACAACAGGGTAGTTATATATTGTCTTACTATCTGCTTTGTCATGAAGGGGAATCAAATTTATAAAAGACTAAACTAAGGAGGAAAAGGTAGGAATGGGAGAAAATAACAGAGAACTCATAATTAAGAAGGGGGGGGGGATCTTGAATTTAGGAATTGGACTTGAATAAATGTGAAGGGGTTAAGGAAGATATAAAATCACAGACTCTCAGAGACAGGACTAATATAAATTTAGTTCAAAGGATAAATAAAGGAAAACAGAAAGGTCTTATCTTTAATTCACACTTTCAAAAGTCAAAACACTACCATTGAATGGATTCCAGTTCATTGTGGCCCTACAGGACAGAGTAGAACTGCCCCCTTTGGATTTCTGAGACTTTACACTTTTAAAAAGAGGAGACAGATTGGTACATTAATAAAAGAAAAATTTAAATTGAACCTTAAGTCTCTAAAACACACTATGGTAACTTTTGAAAAATCAAAGGAAGTCTCTCAAGGTAGAAGCTTCTGATGAATAACTTATGGCTCTTTACTATTGTGTGTGTGTGTGTTTGCCACAGACAGTGCTAATCTTGGGGTGTATCTTCAAATATCTACCCAAACACAAAGATCTTGGAATAAAGATGCTCTCTACCACATTCCTTATCACTCATTCACTCATTCAACAAAATTTTTGGAGAACTTTGATCAGGTGAGGCACTTTGTCTCTGTTTAGAGAAAAAATCTAAATGCCATAAAAAATCTATCATTAATTATGATACAAGCATATAATTAGTTATTATGCATTTATTAAAATGATGTTTATGGAATGTTCAATGATGGGACATGCTAATGATTTAATATTGAGTGAAAAATGCACTTACAAAATAGCACTTAACATATTATCTGAGCCATGTAAAAACTGCATTAAAAATGAAGGAATACTCCAAAATATGAACACTAATTATCTTTTGGTGGTGAAAAGATAGATGCCCTTTTCTCCTACAGTGTTTTTTACGAGCAACATGCATTAATTTTATACCATTAGCAAATATTCGGGTTGGTAGACTGGAAACCTCAAAACCTATTCCAACTTACGTCGGATCAGAATTTGAGTAGGGATAGGAATTAGCAGATTGGAGGCTATGTACAGGGCTGTTACAGATACTTCCTGGAAGAAGGAATATGTGACTTTAGGATTGTCTGTAAATTTGCCTCATCCTCCTAAAATCTAAACCTAAGACCAAGAAACAGGTAGTTTTAAGACTTTGTGTTACATTTGACTGTTTTCAAGATGCCATTTTTATTCACTCACAACTTATGTTAATTAAGAACATCATTCTGTGTACAGCTTGATGAGCTTTGACAAACGTATGCACCAAGACAGCCGCCATCCACATAAAATCACAGAGAATTTCCATGATTCCAAACTGTTCTCGTGTGCTGTGCTCGTTGGTAGGCAAACTTCGGCCTCCTCTCTGGCAACAAGCCACTGTTGCTCTGCTTCCGGTCACTACAGATTAGATTTGCCTGCCATACTTTCCGAAGAATGGAACTACTCTATCATGCACTTTCCTATCTGATTCATTTCACTTAATTTTGGGACATCTTAATTTTAGGTAGTTGCATTATCAGTATGAACTCAAAACTCACTGCCATCATGTTGCTGCCAAGTCATGGCGACCTGACAGAACAGAGGAGGACTGTGAGTAGTGGAGACTGTGAGTGCTAATAGGGGCAGAACACCCCGCCTTCCTCCCACAGTGAGGCTGATCGTTTTAAACTGCTGATCTTGAAGATCACAGCTAAACCTGTGATCAATAGACCACCCAGGTGCCTATAGATTAGTACAAGATGCCATTTCACAATAGCCAAGAAATAAATAGGGTATATCAAGTGATAGGGACATGGAAGGACTCAAACGCTCCCCCTGCACTGGTAGAAGTATGTGATGTTTAATTTTATGTTGGAAATTCTTTTTGGTATCACTTTAACTTTTTTATGGTGAATGGGGGGGGGGGGAGTTTTACAGACGAGATCATTTTTCCATCCAGCAATTCAAACACACTTTGTCTCATGTCATTATTGATTGTAATCCTCATAACCTAGCATGATTTATTCCATTTGTTGTATATTGTTTTCATTCTTTCTTCTTTCCAGAGTCTTCTGAACATCGTCCTTAGGTAAATGCTGCATTTTCTTCCTTACATGGTTGATTATTCTAAGGTAGGAATACATCCCAAGTATCACTGTTTCCCCTATAGGCTGACATACATGGCCTTGCAGAGTTTCTTACACAGTTAAACCTCCATTGAATATATGGACCAATAATTTTACCCTAGATATTTGTGGGAGAGAAGTAAATACATTTATCTTTAAAAAGGGAGCTACACAAATAGTCATGGTGGCTGAACCAGAAACATATCATAGACACAGCTGGGAGCCATCTGTTTATCTCTCAGCTCTGAGTATGAACACATGATGGCATGCAATAGAAAACTATTCAACAATAAAAAGTTGCATTTTTAGTTTTAGAGAACTTCTTTAGTAGAATGTATGCTCCTGAACAAAAGGAAGAGAAAGTAAGTATAAACAAAGCAGTGGAATCTTCTGGAGATTTCCTTCCATTACATACACACTGGTACTTCAGTAAAGAATTGTATTAAATGCTATTCATTTTAAATAAGCTTTAAATCAGAATTTAAATTAACAACTTTCATTATCAAGAGCACATTTGTCTATATCTCATTTTCAAAATTAATGAAAAATGTTGGTGAATTTTGGTCATCAGTGATGACAGTACATTCACTAAATCAATGAAAAATACGCAATGGGTATTTATTACACAAAACTCATACATTTTGAATTAAGTCAGAAACTCCTACTATATAGACATCTACGAACCTCTAGTGAAAACCTTATTTTTCTTCAAATGAGAAACTCTCATAGTCCAAAATGAAATTGTTTCATTTTTCTTTCATTTAAAGATCAAGGAGTGAACACAGAATTAGACATGGTCCCTTCTCCATGCATTTCACAATCCACAATGCTAGCTTGATTTTTTTTTTCAGACTCAAACTCTGTATGAGAGTACACACTTGATAGGAACTTGTTTACTCATGCTAAGATACACTCTGTGCCCCGATAGACTACTGAAAGCATGTATCACCCTTTGAAAAACCAAGGCCGTGGGCATGCTTGCAGGCCGGGCACAGCACTGTTGAAGCAAACAAAGGAGAATTCTGTGTCGAGAATGTAATTCTAATAATGATTTGTCATTTTTTTTTCTGGTTTACTATTAAGAAGTTTGTCATAAACAGAGTCAAGTTGAGTTATGGTTGTTGTGCAAATTTGTAAATCTACCACCATGCCTGGAATATAGTAAAGATGAGGAGGTTTCCACAAATTCATAGGGGAAATACATTATCATTTAATTCAAATTTTTCATGAACTTTTTGAATCCCTTTTGTATAGATAGTCATAATGTAACATAAAACTTTCCTTATATATCCTGGGGGCAAGGATGAGAAATTTCTCACCTTCCAGACCTACACGATTCCAAATGGATGTCCCTGGATGGTACAAACCGTGAACTCACTCAGCTGCTAGCCAGAAGTTTAGAAGTTTGAGGAGCACATAGGACCCTCAGAAAAAAGGATTGGTGATTTCTTTCCCAGAAAAATAGCCATTAAAATCTCACAGATCACATTTCTGTTCTGATACAAATATGGTTGCCATGTGTCTGAATTGATAGAAATATTTTTTGTTTATTTAAAATAAATATTCCAAATGCTGAGCAGAGGATACCGAATGTTTACCACGAGGCAGACTTCATTGTGCATGTTGGCAATATAAAACCCCAAACCAAACTCACTTCCATCCAGTCACTGCTGGCTCAGAGTGACGTCGTTGGATTTCTGGGATGGGAATATTTATGGGAATAAAAAGCAGTCTTTCTACCAAGGAGCGGCTGATGGTTTTGAACTACCAATCACCAGTGCTGTCCTGATAGCTTTGAACAACATAGCTTTGAACCAACGAGAAATCTTTCATGGGCTCTTGGATAAAGTGAATGGCTTGAAGGGTATGAAAGAAAAAGTAAATGAACGTATAATATTCAGTTTTCTTTTGATCTCAACATAGTCTTAGAACAACTGCTTCTTCTATGAGAAGATTACAAACCAGATGTGCAGTCAAACTTGACCCTAAACTTAAGCTATACTGTGGCAGCACTTTAACCTAAACCCTCTGCCTGCAACGTCCTTATTTTCTGCTTGCTTAGATTAAAATATATTAAAGTTGATTCCCTAAATTCATAATTTATAATCAATAAAACTAAAATTGAAAGGAAATGAGAAGAAACCTAAAAACCAACAACCAAAAACCCCAAAGTTAGTTCCCCCTGACAGCTGTAAAAAAGTGCCTTACACTGTCCTTCTACACTGGGGATGACAGCGAGAGAGGGATTCTAACTGCTGCACTCTGAGCACCAGGAAGACAAGCCCTCGAGGTCCCTCTCTCCATGGGCTTCTCTCAGACCTAGCAGGCATACTCCTGGAAGACATGCGAATCACTGGATATCTGGCTTTGGCATGTAGACCGCCCAACGGTCTTGCTGAAATGACCTTAGATCACCACCTAAGGCTCCTTTTTCATTTTGTCACGCAGAGACAATTTCTCTCATGATATACTTTAACAGGCAGTCCCACTGTTTGGAGGTATCAGACAAATGGCTGGGAGAGTGGTTTGATTAAGCATGCAGAAAGATGAAGATTTGAGACTGGCCCTTATCCTACCTGGCAGGTAAAGAAGACAGCATTCTGGTGAGTCCAGGAGGAAGGAATAGCCTTTGACACCACTTAAAGCTTCTTTTTCTTTTCTAAAGCTTGAATTCTAAAGAATTCATCCATGAGAATGTGTCCTCAAAAAAAAAATTCTGCCATCAAGTTGATTCCATCTCAGGGTAACTCTTTAGAGCAGAACAAGAGCTTTCCCTGTGGATTAATCCCACCCCACCCCTACTGTGGGTTTAGAAAGTTGTATGACTTTATGAAAGCAGAAACCCCATCTTTCTCCTGGAGAGTGATTGGTGGAGTCACACTGCTGACCCTGACGCTGGCAGCCTCACGTGTCAGTCTTATACTCGGAAACGTCTGAGAAAATGCCCGAGTGAAGCAAGATGCAACATCAGGTGTGACAATATAGACATTTCTACAACACAGAGAAATCAGAGTGGGAGTGGGTGGAGGGGGTATAAAAATAGACTTGGATTCCCTTCAAATGGATAATACAAGGTTGATGGTTCTATCAAACAGTTAATGGCTAAGTATTTGAACCAGCAGTACTTACACCTATAGTAAAGCCAAACATAATTAAAAAAACAAGATGTCTTATACTGTCCAGCGTGGTGGATGGACAACAGAAAAGTGGGTCAAATGGGTGATGCTCCATTAGCATCAGGGAGTGCCAATGCAATAGAACATAGGGTTAATGAATAGAGGGTGTACTTGAGTGGAAACCCAATGACCATCAGGTACCTTAATACTAAATTTATAAATATATGCATGTAGCTCTATCATTGCCTACCCTCCTTCCCTATATGATCCCTGAAGACAAATGTGTGCATAAACAAATGTGGTGAGGAACGCTGGTGGTGCCAGCCTAGCAAAAGATATACCATCATGACTCTAAAAAGCTTCAAAGTAAACAAGCAACCATCTAGCTGAGAAACAACAGAGCCCAAATGGATGAGGCACACCAGCCTGTCTGATAAAGAATTGTGGAAGAGATCAGGCATTAGGCATTAAAAACAAAAAAATCATATCATTGTGAAGGAGGGGCAGTGAAGATTAGAAACCCAAAGCCCAGCGGTAGGCAACCAGACATCCCCTTACAGAAAAGTCATGGGGAGGAGACGAGTCAGTCAGGGTGCAGTGTAACAATGATGAAACATATAACTTTCCTCTAGTTCTTAAATGCTTCCTTCTCCCCCCTCCACCCCCACTATCATGATCCCAATTCTACCTTACAATTACAACTAGATCAGAGGATGTACGCTGGTACATATAAGACCCAGAAACACAAGGAACCCAGAATCCAGGACAGATAGATTAACCCTTCAGGACCAGTAGTGAAAGTAGCAATACTGGGAGGGTGGAGGGAAGGTGGGGTAGAAAGGGGGAGCTGATTGTGTTAGTCTGGGTAGACTAGAGGGACAAATTTCAAAGACACACATATGGATATAAGGAAAGGGTTTATAAACAAAAGGAATGTGACACTGAGAAGACATCCCAGCCCAGTCCAGTTCAAAGTCATAAGCCTGATATTAACCCATATGCCCGAAATCAGTCTATAAAGTCTCCTTCAGACTCACGAAGTCATAGGCCAGTGGATGCAGAATTCCAGCACTGGCAGGATTCTCCCCATGGCTTCTCACTTCAAGGGCTCAGGGTTCATCAACTGCAGAAGCAACTCATCACTGGCAGAGGTCTCCATCTGACCGCTCCAGGTTCAGAGTCTGGCTCCATCAGGGCAAAGCCGTGTGGTCTCTCCGCCAGCTCCTCCAACTTCTCGGATGCTGCCATCTTGTCTTTTCCATGATTCATTATCTCTGAGACTCACTCCCAACCACTGGGGAAGATAGCTTCTCATCTTCATGAGGGAAATATCGCAAGATTTCCCAGAAGTCTCAGGAGAAAGCCATGCCCACATAGAGGTCTCATTGGCTACTCAATGGCTATCTCCAGATTAACAGGCTAGTCTCCACTCCTACATTTCAATCATAAAATTAACATAAGCACATGACTACCACAGGATCTACATATAACCTCCTCCCTGTGGATCTGACAACAGAAAAATGGGTAATGGGAGACATCAGACAGTGTAAGATATGACAAAATAATAATTTATAAATTATTAAGGGTACATGAGGGAGAGGAGAATAGGGAGGAAGGGAAAATAAGGACCTAATACCAAGGACTCAAGTAGAAAGCAAATGTTTTCACAATGATGATGGCAACAAATGTACAAATGTGTTTGACATACAATGGATGGATTGTGATAAGAGTTGTATGATAGCCCAGTAAAATGATTTAAAAAAAATATGCACACCCTCAGTGTAGTAAAGATACCAATATTGTCTAGGCAGAGAGTAGAAGAGTAAATGAAGAAGCTGAAGGGAGTAGGTGTGTGAAAATAAACACATGATATGAAGTTGTATGACTCAAGAGTCTTGCAAGGGTCTTCACAATGCAAGGAAAAATGGAATGAAAAGAAAATGGAAACTTTCATGAACTTTTAGAAGATAGCCTATCAGGAAATACTGGCTAGAAGAATACCAGAGTCACTGAGAAGGTCAGACCTGATAAGAGAAGTGATTACAGACCTGGACTCTTTAAAAATATATGGTGATAATGCCCCTGCCCTAAGTAATGGAGCCCAGGTGATGGCATTTAACTGCAATATGCTCCCAGAGATCTCAATTACCATAATGATGATTAAGGGGTTTAATCGGCAGGGAGTTGTAGGTAGTTAATAAAACATGGCATCTTAATAGGCAGAATAGATGGGCAGACAACAAGGATGCTGTTTAACATCTAAAATTAAAACAAAATAAATGAAAAGTGAAAATATAGTGTCACTATAGGACACTGTTTAACATGTTCAATCTATTAATGAAACATCCCTATCATGTGGGCCATATATTTTCTTATAATCTTGGAAGATCATGCATACCCAATTTCTGAAAAAGGGAAAATGGTGAGCTTATGGTGAATTCCAATGGGAGAATGGCAGCAAAGGGGGCCCTAGGATTCTGGATAAAAATTGTGCTGCTAACTGTAAAATTCAACACAGCATTTGAGAAAGTTCATGCCTGCTACTGAACCCTGATAAAGAAAGAACACTGGAATATAAAACATAGAGCATACCACATCTGATATTGTTCATTATAAGCTAATGTGTCAAATCCTAATCCTAAATTCTAACAGGCATAATGACAGTTCTTTGTCATAAGCAAATATCCCAGACAAGATTCACCTACCATGCTTACTGTAATATCCTTCCACTGGTTTGTCACTATGGTTGTATGGCATTTCTGCGTGGTCAACTGAAACAACAAGGAAAACCCTGAGCTTGATTTTTGAATGAATCATCTCATTATATAAGCACAAATGAAATGTGAACATCGATTATATCACAGCCATATTCAGGGATGATCTGAGAAAATATTGGAATAGAACATCTTTCCAAGAGCAGAGACAGAAACAGAATACTTGATTATTAATTTTGTATGAAGTAAGAATGCATATAAATGTCTCAGGAATGGCCAATTTCTTGACTCTTTGTGTAGGGGTTTAAAGGAAAAGAATACAAAGATCAGAGACAAAGGGTATTGGTTAAAGGTATGTGGATGGGCGTATGGGGGTATGTTCGATGCAAATCTTGACGCTGTTGTAGTTTGGTGCTCTCCACCTGCACAGTAAACCTTGTACAAAAGAAGCATTGTCTGGCCCTCCATCGCCCTCACAATTGTTATGTTTGAGCCCATTTTTGCAGCCACTGAGTCTATCAATTTCCTTGGTGGTCTTACACTACCTCAATGACTCTCTTTTTCAAGCTCTCTACCATATTCAAGACGACAAGCTTTTCCAGAGACTAGTCCTTCTTAAGATTATGCCCCAAGTATGTGACATCAAGTTTCCCCAACCTCACTTCAAAGAGCATCCTGGAAGTCCATGACACTTTCCATATTTTTGCCAACACAATAATTCAAATCCATCACTGCTTTTGCAGTCTTCTGTATTCCTTGTCCCACATCCACATGCATATAAAGCAGTTGAAAAGAGCCTGGCTTAGACCTGGCACCCTAAGTGCCCCCTTTGCTCGTAAACACTTTAAAAAGCCATATGCAGAAGATTTATCTAATGCAAGATGGTATTTGATTTCTTGATGGTCTTGATAGTTGTCCAATTAAAATTAAATTCTGTACCACTTGAATCTTTTCTCTTTTTACTATAAAGGAGTTTATAAGTCTAGTTGTGAGGATTTTTATTTTCTTATCATTGAGTTGTAATCCTTACTGAAGGTTACAGTAATACATGCTGACAGCTACAGAATTTTCCTCGGTTCTTTCAGTTCAGATAAGATAAACAGGTTTTATTTTGACTTCTCAAACAATCTTTTGAAATTTTTTGTTCAATTTTTTACTTCAAAATTTCTTCCATTTTCTTTAGCTATTATACATTGAATGACGAGGTAGTGTCTTTTCTGAGATTCCCTTCGGTCTTTCCTAATTCTTTTGTCTATTTAATGACCCTTTTCCTTGTGTATGATGTTCTTGATGTCTTCCCATGAGTCATCAGGTATTTTGTCATTAATATTCAATGCATTAAATCTGTTCTTGAAATGGTCTCTAAATTCAGTGGGATATGCTCAATGTCATATTTTGATTCTCATTAAACTAAAATGTCTTCAGCTTCAACTTAAATTTCCATATGAGTAATCACTAATCTTTTCCCAGTTGGCCTCAGACCTTATTTTGGCTGCTGGTTGTGAATTTCTCCCACCTCCCCAGCAATACCACTCTAGCTGTGTGTGATCATATGACAATGCTTTATGTATAAAGAGAAAAATAAACGAGGGAAGTGAGATTTTATGTCATTGAAATGACTCATTGAAACTGTTACTGAAGGTCAACGCTAAAGGGATGATAAAAGTGACAAAATAAAAACCAATTTCCAATGAATGAATGTTAACTTATGGCGGCCCTATGCTTGTCAGAGTAGAACTATTTCATGTGGTTTTCAATGGCTGATTCCAAGTCACTCCACAGCTGTTCTTTTGGGTATACTCTAGTCTGTAAGCTTGCACTTACCCACCCCCTGTGTTATCCATGTGCTGGACATGAGAGTTACAGCAGGAATGAAGAGGAAGTAATTCATGTCACTTTACAAAATACACATCCTGAGAATTAATCCTAAATAGAGAAAACTTTACAAAGACTTTAAAACATAAAGAGAACAGACAACAGACTTTAAAACATAAAGCAAAACTCACTTTCTACACATTCCCTATCAAAATTTGTAAAATTCTCCATCTCTGTTCCTTGCAAATTCCTTTTCAACAACACTCTCCATCTCCTACCTACAAAGATACCTTCTTCGTACTCCCTCCCACAGTTTTCACTACCCTCTTTACTCTCTTTAGCCATCTTAATTATTTTCATTACCTTATCTCTGCTGGGCCAAGGCTGAAACATTTTCATGAAGAATAATTTTACCCTTTTTCAAGATATTTATAACATCATAAATACTTCTGGAAAGTCCATAAACCATGGGTCGTGGAAGATGCTGTGGGTTTGCGCATCCAAATGTCTCCCAGATCTGTTTCTTTCACTCTCCTCTCTCCTTTGAGAAAATCCAAAGTCTTCCCCACTTCGAATTGTTAGGAGGCACCCACCTTGAAGAGAGGGAAAGTGCTGCAGGTGCTTCCAAAACAGTGCAGATAGTTGAGAATTTTTGAAAACCCTTTAATCATGGTACAGTCTTTTTTCCTATTAAAATTAAACTGCCAAAAAGGGGCTTCTGTGGCTAAAAAATGGCTTCTGTTGTTAAGTGGCAGACATAGGCCAGCTCTATTACTGTAAGTGTGGAATTGACATCAAGAGATTTCAGAAGCATAATTTTTGTTACCTGGGCTGCTGGTGATCATTGGCCCTGGCACCCTAAAAAAAGGAGAATGTAAAATTAAAAAATTAAGTTAAATTAAACCGCCGCCACAACAGTCATAAATGTTGAGTCATAAGTAATAAAATTAATACCATATTTATCTCTTCATAAAGTTGGTTTCTTTGGGCTATTCTTGTGTTTTCTGAAATCAGAGTTTCGTGATTTAGAATTCACCAAATTAATATTACCCCTTTGGAAATAAATAATTGTTGCAAAAATGTATTTCAAATGATAATATTTTCTGACAATTCAGAAGGGTAAAGTGGTTGATAATTGAATCTATCATTTTAAGGCTTTATCAATGTGATAAAAAAACATTGAAAAATAATGGGATATTTCTTCCTTCTGCAAATGTAGGAATATACAGGGTAGTACAAATAAGGAAATAACTCCTTAATTTTGATCTGAGATACTATTTGCATAAATCTTTATAATTAATGCTTATATTTTATCTTTGTGTCAGGTTTGAAAACAATTAAAATGTCATTTAGTGCTAACATTTGCATACAGCTATTTTTAATATAAGTTATACACAATAATAATTTTAAAAATTACAGCAAATTAGAGATATGTGTATGCCATTTGTCTCTCCTTTTGCTTTATCATTGCAGCTGTATCATGCTATGATATTGGATTTTATACTACCATTATTTCAAATACCATTTGGGCCACCCAGAAAGGTGAAATAGAAACAGAGCTTCCAGGCTACAACACCAAAGGAGGAGGAATACATGGTTCTCTAAAAGAGAATGATGAAAACCTTATGAATAGCCGAGGAAATTGACTGATAGAATACCAGAAGACGATCTACTCAGAATGGAAGCCTCTCAAAATATGAATAAGAAGTGCTGCCTCTTCAGAGTGGAGTCCATCTTAATTGCATGGTTAGAGTAAAGCCCTGAGAACCATCGTTTGGCAGGGGGTACAGCTGAAATTTAGAAGAAACAGCCACAAACATCCCTTAATAATCAAAATGTGGAACACATGAGGTATAAATTTGTATGAAATTGTCCAAAAGTAAAACTGAACCGATAAAGATTGACATCTTAAGCAATGGTGAGCTGAAATTAACTGGTATTGGATGTTTGTAGTCTCTAATTCATCAAACATGCAATCAAGATGCACTGACAATTCCTGGTGAGTGGAATGTAAATGTTGAAAACAAAGAAAAGTCTGTTGTTGGAAAATGTAGCTTTGGTGATAGAAATAAAGTGGGAGGTTGTATGATAGAATTTTTCCAGATAAATGACTCATCCATTGCAAATACTTAAAAAAAACACAGTGCATATACAAAAGCACCTCAGCAGATGCAATAAACAGTTGCAGCTCTACGTTGACAGGTAACTATCAGAAATTCAAGCCAGATTCAGAAGGAGCATAGAGAAGAAATGTTATTTTTTTTTATGTCTGATGGATTGTAGCTGGAAGAAGGGAATAGCAGGCAGATGCTTACATTTTTTAATAGACAGTACAAAAGCATGAGACTTTGTAGATCATAACAAATTGTGGGTAACTTTTCAAAGAATGGGAATTTTAGAACACTTAATTGTGCTCATCAGAAATTTGTACATAGACCAAGAGACAGTTATTTGAACAGAACTATGGGGGTGCTATATGCTGTAAAATCAAGGAAAAGGTGATCAGAGCTGTATACTTTCAGCATATTTATTCAATCTGTGAGCTCAGCAAATAATCCAAGAAGCTAGACTATATGAAGCAAAAACAACATCAAAATTAGAGGAAGTCTAATTAGCAATTCAAGATGTGAAGATGATACAACTTGCTTACTGAGAGTGAAGAGGACCTTGTTACTTATGAAGATCACAGTCTACAACCTTCAGTGTGGATTACATCTCAACATAGAGCCAACAAAATCCCCATGCTTGGACCAATAAGCAGCATCCTAAGCAATGAAGACAATATTAAAGTTGTCATTGGTTTAATTTTACGTGAGTGCACAATCCTCATTGAAGCATCAGTCAAGGAATCAGAAAATAAAATTTATAAAAGCAACAGCAAAAACAATTGCATTGGGCAAACTTACTGTAAAAGATATCTTTAAAGTGTTAAAGAGAAAAAGTTGTCGCTTTTATTAGTCAGGCGTGCCTGATCCATGTCTTGTTTTTTCAATGGTCTCACATGGAAGCAGGAAAATCAATGAAGAGGAAGCAATGCCTTTGAATTGCAGCATTGGCAATGACTATTGACGGTACCATCAACTGCCAGGGGAAAATACAAATATGTCTTGGGAGAAGGCCTGCCAGAAATCTCCTTAAAAGGTAGAGTGTGGAGGTTTTGTTTCATACAGTTAGGGCATGTTATCAGGTGGATTCAGAACGACAGTAAAGAGGAGGGTCAGTAAAAATAAGAGAAGTTGGATGGGAACAATGGCTACATGAATGGGTTCAAAAAAAGAAATGATTATAAAGGGGCACAATCCTAGGTGGGTTTGAACAGGTGCACATAGGACAGCTATGACTTAAAACTGACTTTATAACACCTAATGTGAACACATACATGCATGTGCACACATAGTAGGACTTAAGTGTTAACAAAAGGCTTAGTGGTTTGAACCCATGCAATAGATATACAGGAGAAAGACCTGGAATATGCTTCTTTAAAGATAAAATATGGAAGAAATATGCCATATATTTTCAATATATTTATCATTAATTCTAGCTCTATATTTAACTTTAAATGTGTCAAACTATGATATCCATTACAATGTATAGATATATATTCTGAATTTATCAGCTGACATGATAGGTTGGCCATTTGATTTTTTTATCCACCTTTTTTTAAAGAGTCATGTAAACACTTTAGGCAGAGAACTTTCTAGCATAACATCAATTTCTTGTGCATTGCCTTGTTGATTTCTCCGTGAAATGAAAGCTTATGTTCCTTCCAGAACACCCCTAAAATTCCTTGACATTCCATGTACTGTTTTTATTGTTTCTGAAATAATTCTCTGGATCTATAAATATATCCTTGCCTCTTATCTAAAGAAAAATTGTCTATATCATAGTTGATTTGAACATTTTCCAAGAAAAACTGCAATATGCATGCCTATAAAACTATATTACAGCATTTTTTATGTTTCATTACATGTTTCTTATATAAGCCCAGATTTTCTGAAAGACCACATACTTTATTCAAAGAATGAAGATTTCTAGATATTGAAAATTGCTTCTGGTTTCCCAAAGCAAGCATTGTCAGGTACATTTCCCACAGAAGGAAAGTAAAAATGCTAATGTCACACTTTCCTTCTGCCTCTCCCCAGTAGACACACCACAGATCTTCTGGTCTCAAGTGCAAGTTTAAATGCATTCTTTTATCTGCTCTCATTCTAAAGCCCCTATTGAAATTTTTAAAAGGCAGCACAAAGTGGCATAAGTTCATGAAAGAAGGAACAAGTGATAGAACTCAGCAATCAAGAAATTATGCACATTTCTAGAAAATGTGGAAAAGGAACACATCCTATACGGTAGGTAGAGAAGACAAAGACAAAAAGAAGACTTTCCTTTGCAGAATGATAGAGCAGTGGGAGCTAAAGGACACCAGAGAAGATGAAGTCAGAATGGAAACTGAAATCTTAACATGGGTTAGTTAATGTTCATATATGCAAGAGTCAATGATTCAAACAGAAATCTCTCCCCCATTCTAGGTACAGGATACCAAGTAAACAAGGGCTTACCTTCAGATAATAAATAAATAAACATATGGAAATGTCCTTTTAAAAGCTGAAGTAGCTGAAAAAGTTCGTTCCTGAATGCTGATGGCTTTGGAATTTTTGCAAATTCTTTCAAATTAAGACGATTAAGTAAAGTTGATTTTTAATAAGACTAAATAATTGGCTATTTTCCGTCTCAACTTCCTCCACACCTCTCGCCTGGAAGTTTACTGTTTTGCAGTGTCTTCCATGGAAGCTATGTCACCACCAGTATTTCAAATACCAACATGGTCACCCATTGTGTTATTCTGGGCAGCTAGACAAACAAAACGAGGGAGACTCATATGTGCATAACAAAGAGTTTTATAAATAAGAGCTATTGAATATTGAGAAAACACCCTAAGCCCAGTCCAGTTCAAGTCCAAAATTCTGATATTAGCCCATATGTCCAATACCAATCTATAAAGTCCTCTTCAAACTCATGACACACATGCAATGTCACCCAATGCTGGAAGAACACAGGACCGAGGGTGGAAAGTCTTGTGAAGACAGTCTTGTTGAAAGCATCGCAGAACTGACAGGGGTTTCCACATGGCTTCTCTGGCTCCATCAGCCTCAATCCATGTGTCTTCTCCACAGGGATGTCTAGCAGGGAGTGGAGTTGAGAGAGTTTCTCTCTTCTTCAAGGAGGAGTACAGGAGTTCCCATAATTCTCAGGAGAAAATCACATGCACACAGAGGCCTCATTGGCTATCACCTGATTGGCAGGCTATACTCCACCCACTCACTCGTAATCCTCAGATTGACACTAGATCATGTAACTTCCGCACCCATGGTGAGCAGGTTCCAGCAGAGCTTATAGATCAAGTACAGACCGAGAAGGAATTGGTGGCCGCTTCTGAGAGACAGGACACCGAAAGCCTTCTCACACCTGTGGGACATTTTCAGATATTGTGCCAAAAGATAAGCCCCTCAAGTTGGGAGACATTCAAAGTGTGACCGAGGAAACCACCTTAATGACATTGATGGGGCCCTGCACGTGCTGACGGATTGTGACTCAATAAGGATAGCTGCAAATATCGTTTAATATGTGGAATGTGGAAGGTCTAAACTATGGATCTAAGAAAATCACAAGTTGTAAAAAGTGAATGGGAATGCATGAAGATCCACATCCTAGACATTAGTGAGCTAAAGTCGACAGGTATTGTGTCATCAAAAGGAACATTTCAAGATCTACATGGGTGAAGCTCCTAGTTTTCATCAAATTTAGAAAAAATAGCCATTATTTCCTCAAATACCACTTCCATCTTTTTAGGGATCATAAGTAGATCACATAAAGTTGTCCTTTAATTCACTGGCAGATTTTTGCTTCTATTATTATTTTCTCTGTGTTTTATTTTGAATAATTTTTATTTCTATATATTCAACTTTATGCACTTTCAGAATATTTTTTGTGAGTAATTGGCTTTACCACTGAAATGTTTATTTGAAGTGTATGCAATATTTTTCAAATCTTTACCTGAAATTCTGATTAAAATATGATATTAACATATAAAAGTATGGGTGATTTTTAACATCCATTGTCAGTCCTGAGTCAGTTTTGAGTGAGTCTTCTTTTCATTATGGGTTATGCTTTCCTGCTTCTTTGCAGGACAGTGAATCTGTAATGGATGCCGGACATTGGGAATTCTATCTTGGGTGGGAGAGGGTCTCAATTATTATAATCAGCTTTGCTCTGGGATATGGTTTTCAGAGGTATTTTAAGCAATTCTTGTACAAAAGATTTGTTAGTCAGGAGCAGAGAATGTTTTTTACAGAATGAATACTCCCTACTAATGAGACACAACTCTATTGTGAAGTCTACCCAATTATGATTTTTATTTTCCAGTCAGGTTGGTGGGAACAGGAACTATTACCAGCACTATGTGAACACCAGACACCATTCTTCCAAATCCTTGTAGATCATTATTTCTTAAGACATGAATGTTGCTACTTACTGGAGAGTTGGTCTCCCAAATTTTCCTTATGTGTACGTCTCTCCCATATTGTGCCCACGGAGGCCTCCCAACCATCCTAGATGGCCCAATCCACTTCTTCTTCTCATGCAGTCTGAACACTCTTAACTCCGTGCTCTTTCTCTGCACTGCCACCTGGAAGCTTCTTCAAGATATTGAACCAGGGCTTATCTCATTTATTTCCCATCTGTCAGAAATCAGTGTCTTTCTTTGGCTGATGTCTTACAACCCTTATTTCAAATATACTTTTCCAATTTCATGTTGCTTCCCGCAGGAGGGTAAATTATAAATCGGTCATGTTTATCAGTCTTGACTTGAAGTGTTATCTTCTACTTATGTTCTTATATTCCAGTCTTAAATGTTTTGCCTTCAAAGACTCTTAATTATATAAAGAATTTTTTTTAATTCACCTTCATAATATATTGTTTCCATTATGTCACACTGCTGCATCACCTAACAGGGCTCTTTTCTTAGAACTGGATGCAGCATGAGGAGCACAACAAGAACTGTGAGAATGATACAAGTCCAGGCAATGTTTTACTCTGTGGTGCATTTGGTCCCTGAGTCAACTGGTGGCTATAGGCCACCACTGGCCTCTCAGTTTGTTGCACTGTGGTGGTTTGCATGTTGCTGTGACACTGAAAGCTCTACCACCAGTAATTCAACCACCAATAGGTCACTCATTCTTAACACATTCCAGTGCAGCATAGAGATAAAGAACAGGTGAGGAAGAAGGAACAGGTAGTCTGTTTCTGAGGGGTTAACTATTAAAATTTTACATATAGTAGAGTTTCATCATCTGTTCTAATGCTGGAAGATAAACCCCTCAGGTGATAACTCTCCAGTCATCCAAACAATTCCTATTCAAAGCAATACTGTAAGACAGAGTAGAACCCATACTCTAGGTATTAAATATTCACAAATGACTCACGCATCCATACCTTCATTTTTCATCAAATATTTATTGATGCTTACCACGTTCAGACTTATGGAACAAATAATCAGAATTAAAAAGAAAAGTTGCTTCTTCGGGCTTAAGAGGAAAAAATGGGTAAAAAGACAAAAGCAAGAAATCCACAGAATGGAATGAAAGAGCACTTCCTGTGTCAGGCAGAGAGGGCCTTCAGCAGCAAGCCTCCTTCCGACTTCCAAATTGTCATGACACTCCTGGCACCTGCCTCGTGCTCAGTGCCCACGGTACCCTACTTCCCCATGCTAAATGGCTTCTTTGTGTCTGTCACAGCGTAAAGCACTCATTCGACAACCCCATGGGTTGAGCTACAGCACAAACCAAGTGACTGACATCCAGAACAAAGACTGCAGAGAGTTCTTAGCTAAGCCAGACAGAGAACTAGAGATATAGGTTTGGTATTAAAATGCTTGTGATTCTAGTCTTGTGCTGAGTGTAAAGGCAGAACTAAGGGACTCTCTGTGACAGTGATCCAGCAGTACTCCTACCACTGGCATTTTTGGAAGACTCTGAGATCATGCTTATCTTTGAGAAACACACATATTTATACTTGGGAAAAAATAATAGTAGCACCTAAGGATCTATAAGTTCAATTATTAAGTGTGTGGGCCTCTTTTTCACTTAAGAATAATGAACATATAAATGTTGGCATTGATGCCACAGAAGAAAAATAAGCTTTGATTAGAATAGGAATTTTTACAGGACTGTAGACATTATCTTGACCTTAAAGCATAGTTAAGTGTTTTACTCAGTGTGATAGGTAGGTTTGTTGTGCCGACATGACCAAAGATAGGTAGACTTGTTGTGACAACATGGACAATGAACACATGTGAGATCAATTGAAGGGCAAAGACATATATGGCTTGGCGAGCCTATCCTTTCTATCTTGCTCTGGGAGCTTCAGACCAGCCAGCTGCCTTGTTTGCCCTCTGTCTTGATTTCCAAGCTACACTACCCATGAGACACCTAATCTGTGTTGTTGTTAGTTAAGGTTCTTTCAAGCCCTGCTTCACCACACTACTGGGATACTCATCTCTTGAGTTGGGGACTGTTGGACTCTGTCATCTGGCTGACTGTTGATGACCTGCCTTGTTGTTTGCTGCTCATGGCCAGATAGCCTGAATTGCTCTACAGAGGACTACTCAGTGGCCCTCAAGACTCGAAGGACTGCCAGTCTTCTAGCTGTCTCACGCAAGTGAGTTGCACTGTGCCATTTGTACTGCTTTATAGATTAGTTAACTGTTTATTTCTTGTGTTAGATATCTTTCTATCTATATAAATATAGAGAGATAATTATTAGTGTCCTGGTTTTGTATCACTAGAGAACCCTATCACACTCAGATACTTAAAGGTCAAGCCCAATTAGGGACTTGAAAAAGGAATTTTTGTATACTTAAATTTATGATTACTCTTTTCAGAAAGATCACTAGTCAACTCCCCCTCCCCCCACAGAAAAACTTCTCTGCCATCATATGGATTCGGTTCAGACTCATAGTGGGTCTTAAGGACAGAGAAGAACGACTCCGGGGATTTTGAAAGCTGTCAATCTCTACAGAACAGGCTGCCACATCTTTTACCTACAGTCTGGGTGGTGGATGAGAACTACCAGTTCATGATAACATTCAAACACTTTTAGCACTGCACAACCAGGAGCACAAATTAATAACACTCAATTCAGAGCCAGCTAGTTGATTCCAACTCATAAGGTCGAGTAGAATTGTTACTTAGGGTTTCAAAGACTATAACTCTTTAGAGGAGCAGACGGCTTCATCTTTCTCCCACTGAATGGCAGGTCTTGTGGTTAGCAGTCTAATGCTTAATCCATTGTACTTCACCAACTACCAACCACTGTATTTTGATTCATAGAGCCCGTATAGGGCAGAATAGAATTACTTCCTGAGGTTTCCAAGGCTGACCATTCTAACTGGAGAAGAAAACCTTCTCTTTCTCCTGTTGTATGGCTAATGGGTTTGAACTGCCAACCTTGAGGTTAGAAGCACAATGCATAAAGAAGTATACCACCAAGATTCTTTAATTAAGTAATAGGAGCTTGTTATTTCATCACAATAGCTTCTTTGTCACATAGTCAAATTTTCTTAGCTTTGACTTTCTCAAAGTATTAGTTAGATAGTATACTATTCACTCATGATGGGTACACTTCTTAGTTACAATAAAACAAAAAAACCAGTGCTTTCAAGACAAGTTAATTACAATGCTATGGTTTAGAGGTGAAGACTTGAAGTAAGATCTTTTTTGCACAATTTATTTTTAATAGGAACATCCCTTGACCTGAATCTTTGCTGTCATCTATAAAAAAATCATTTTAAAGATTGCGACAGATTTCCCAAGGTATTTGCAGTCTAAACATGTCACAGATCCTCTGAAAGAGTTTCAACCATTTTAGAAATGTTACTAAAATTTAGGAGATCACAATTGTTCATATGCAACAATTTGAAGATTGATTTTATTGCCCCGTCATCTGAATGTCCTATTCTCATATAGATTTAATCAAAGGAAAAACAAAATGCAGAAGAAGAAACTGTACAACCATGCACACTGAACACATGCACTTTTTCAAGAAAGTAAATAATAAAAATTGCAGATTTCTTGAAGCACTGAAATAAATCAGCACAAAGGAAATAAATGGTGATCTGTGATTTGAATTTTTTACTAACACCTCCAGTGTGTGAGAGAATGGCATCAGAGCATTGAATGCTTCCTTGCTCTCACACATGGAAAATGTGTATCAGCATTATCAAAAGGCATATTTGGTATCAGTTTACATGTGATGCTCTGTTAGACCCTGAATGACAATTAAGGCAGTTGAGTCAACATCTAGGAATTCAAAATCAAATCTGAAGTGGATGGAACTAATTGAATAAATAATCTCAGGTATATGAAGTAAAGTGAAAATAAATTGATGCTGAAATGGGATCATTGATTCGTTTAAAGACACATATGATATTGTGGCACTGTTGTTGTCTGGTGCCATCGAATACGTCACACTTATAGCAACTTGATACACTAGAGAATGAAACTCTGCCTGTTGCTATGTCAAACCTCCCAATTGTTCTTATATTTGAGCCCATCAGTGCAACCACTGTGTCAGTCCATATGGTTGAAGATCATTCTATTTTTCACTGCTTCTCTACTTTACTAAGAATGTTGCCCCTCTCCAAGGAGAGCTTTCTCCAGATAGCCTGTAAGATAAAGTCTCACCATCCTTGCCTCTAAGAAGCATTCTGGCTGTACTTCTTCCAAGACTGTTTGTTTGTTCTTCTGGCAGTCTGTGGTGTTTTCAAAATTTTTTTTGCTGGCATCTGAATTCAAATGAATCAATACTTCTTTGGATATACTTATTACATGTCAACTTTCACAAACATTTGAGGCAATTGAAAATACTCTGACTTGAGTCTGACACACCTTAGCTCAAAGTAACATTCTTGCTTTTCAACATTTCAAAGATATGTTTGCAGCAGATTTAACCAATGCAATGTGTCCTGTAAGCTCTTGACTGCCACTTTCATGAGCAATTATTGTGGATCCAAGCAACATGAAATCCTTGACGATGTCAGTCTCTACTCCATTAAGCATGATGCTACCTTCTGGACTACTTGGGAGATTTTGGTTTTTGCATTTGTTTGTTTTTTTACATTGAGTTGCAATTCATCCATCAGGAAGTGCATGAATTATCTTCACTTTCAACAAGCAAGCTGGTACTGTCTGCTTACAGAAAGTTGTGAATAAACCTTACCCCAATCTGCCTTCTTTTTAATAAAATTCAGCTTGTCTAATGATTTGCCCAGCTTAGAAATTGAAAAAATATAGTGAGAAAATACAACCCTGACACACACCTTTCCTGATTTTAAACTATGTAGTCGGCATTTGGTGCGGAACATGAAATTGTTGACTAAATATGAACTGAGATGTCCAATGTTTTCAGATTGGGTGTGGTGACAAAATGGAGTTCTCTATGATTATAGAGTGGTGGAGTTCCCTGGGTGAAGGTTTGGAAGTGGAAGTAGGTCAATAAAAAGTACAAAATATGAGAGATTGTGATTAAGATAAGAAGGTATGCACAGGAACACAGGCAAGGGAGCCAGAAAGAAAAAGTGCAAATTGCCTGAGATCATGGAAGCAAGTTTATGATCTCACATGCATTACCAGGCTAAAGGAAAGATCAATTTGACTCTTTTTAACTTTGAATCAAGAAAATAAGTTAGAACTTATATAAGTAAAATCAAATCTGAGAATTATTCATTAAGAAATTCCTATGTGTCCTTTAAAACCACAAAATTCAGTGTGAAAAACTAGAGGTAGGACAACGTTTAATAAATGACGTATGAAGAATTCATTCCAATTAAAACAAAATAACAAAACTAGAGATATTCAACAGATAAAAATGCTAATTTTGAACCCATTATTTAAAAATTTCACTCAAAAGTGAAGAATGTCAGTTATTTATGCAAGAAAAACACAATGTATGTGCTTGTTTGTTAATTCATTTTCTATTCAATGTCTCTCCTAAACATTTTTTCAGTAGTATTCAATCAATACAGTAGACTACTTTGTGTCAACAAGCACTAAAGTGTTCCATTCTGATTTCTTTTCCTCGTACAAACATATTTAGTTTGTACTGCAGCTTTTCCATTGCATTGACATTTTGGACTTGAAAAGTGCTTCATTTTCTATTGAAAAATGTTTTTTAAAAGATGAGAAACAGAAGGAGAAAAAGAGAGAAGGAGGAGGAAAAAAGAAATGATTAAGTCATCTCTACCAGATCCCCAAAGGGCAGCAGATAGTTATCACTAGAGTGTTACATAGCTATAATTCTCTTCCCCTCCACAGTTTCCTTCATCTACAAATATACATACATTCATACACAAAACTAAGTCTAGCTGCCTATCCTAAGTTGTCGACCACACACATGACAAATGGTAACAACGATCTCCTCTCTGTATCATGATGAGCTATATTAGACCCCAAAATGACAGCCAGTAGTTTGAGTATTGAGGAAAGCAAACACAACAATCAACTGTTGTTGTTTTGTTTTTTCTGAAGATGACCAGTTGAATTTTTATGTATTTAATTTATATGCATTACTTTTTGAAGTCACTAGTTTAAAAAAAATGTGACCAGGTTAAGAAACAAATCAAAGATATTTTGATTTTGATTCAGAAAACTAAAATAATCACCTGATTTAGCATTTCAGAAAAGGGCTCATGTGATCTGTTCATTGGCTTGTTTGAATGAATGCTGCAATTGGATGGGAGCGCAGCTCAGAGGACCATGGCAATGAGGGAAGGGGAGCAGTGGTTTGATGAGCCCAACCAGCACCATGACGGCAGGGACTTTGAATTCAGGAAGGGTTTGCACTGCCTTTTCCTGCTCCAATTTTCTTGTAGTCTTTGATGGATATGTAATAATTATATTTCATAAGAATGCCAGTAGTGACGGAAGTGCTTCTCCTAATGCAGAGGCTGTAAAGCTATCAGAAGAGCTTTAAGCAAATGTTATCTGTTTTACAGAAGAAATCAATTACCCACAGATTGCTTAAACCAGTGATAGGCATGGTAGGGAATAAAATGTGTTAAGTAGAAAAGTTACAGCCATCAACATGTAAGGAATTACATGATATATGAAAGCAATCACTTGTTCAATTTACCTTCAAAACTAAAACAAGTTCTTCTGCATTGAATATAAAAATGAACCTCTCTCTGGAAAAGGGAACTATTTCCAACTCAATGGAAAAAGTACTGTATAAATTTTAGCCGGCAATAGTGCTATTAGGAGCACACAGGCAGGTTTTCAGAGATAAAGTCTGTGAACTATTTAACATACTTATTTCAGAGTGAGTTCTGTTCATCTTCATCTTCCTGCAATTTACCATTATGTAATTTTCCAGATATGCCTGAAGTAATAGAATTCTTTGCCCCCCCAAAAAAGTCTCACAATTTACAACATTCCTTATATTAATATTAACATGCAAATAACATTACTCAATTAAAATATTTTAGTATGATTTAAGTCCTACTATTCTTCTTTCTGTCTTCATATCACACAGCTTAATTTTCTGCTACCAAGAAAAGATACAGAAGTAGAAATTTCCTGAAAAAAAGCAAATTCCCACAAAGACCTTGACCAATATTATGTAGGCCAGCAGTGTTCAAAATATCCATCAAATTCGTTAATCATCCAGGTGGAGTTGACCTCTTGCTTATGAAATTAGGCATGCTTTTTAGTTGTTTTCTTCTATCCTTTTTTTTTTTTGCTTTTGCATTGAATAATTTAATTTTTAAAACAAATTAATTCAAATCACATGTAACACAAGAAAGTGATTTCTTAATATTGCAAAATAGGAATCATTTTACCAGATGTGCTGTTAGAGACATCACAACATAACCATCATGTTTCTGTGAGTGTCATTGTGTGCAATGACAGCCAAGACGAGAGATACCTGCTTAATGAAGAACTCATGTTTTGCCTTTTACTTTTTTTCTTTCTTTTAAAACTAGGAAGTGTTTAGAAAAAAATTGCTCACATGATCTTTTAATATAATCAGGGGTAATATACCAGCTGGTGCATATCATTCTTTCACAATATTCCGAGGGAGCATTCTATACAGATTTAATTTTCCTGAGAATACGAGACATATATTCAGATTTCATGCAAGTCAATTGTCTTTAATGGACAAATGCTAATGATAAATCCAAAGTGCTGCCTCTTTGGAACATTGGTAAGTTAAAATTTTTGAAGAAGAGTCATGCTAATCATTCTTTATCCACTCTGACACAGAAAACAATATTGTGAAAATTCCCCAAAGAAAGCCAACCCTGCTAATGCCTTTTCTCCTGCAAAATGTTCAGGTTGATATAATGGGGATGTCCCACTGATTATTCACCACGGACCTTCCTGCAGGATAATGCATTCTTAAAATATGAACTTGAAGCTGAAATATTAAATATGCATTTCCTCCTCCTATAGGACATGTTGAAATGCCACATGCTGTTGGTGAGAATGACCCATAAATGTTGGATTTTCTTCCCCTCGCTCTTCTTCTCCAGAAACAGTTAGTGCGGCGTGCAGTGAACCAAATCAACAATGTGATTCAAGCTGTCTCCGCAGCTTCTTGGGAAAAGAAAGGATAAACTATAAAAACTCCCCTCCTACAGCTTTCAGCTCTTGCTTCCCACACTTTAACATCTTCTGTCACCTCTGGCGCTGTTACTGACCCATGCTAAGCTAAACTAAAGGATGATAAGTTGGCTGCCTGTGCCCTTGTCCTGAGGGGCTGCACATTATCCTATCAAGTATCAGTAGCCATTTCTGTGGGATATTTGTCACCCCACGAAGGCCTTTGGAACAAATGAAATGGGCAGCGAATTACAAAAATGTCATTCTCTAAAAGAAATGGATGAAGGCTTTTGTTCTCCAGTAATAAATAGATGCCATAGGCTTATAACACTATTTTTATATTAAATTTGACAGGGTTACTATTTCCAGTTCATTAAGGGAACAGCTTGAATACTATTTCTTTCTGTATTTTTTAAAAATAATGTTGTGTTCTTCCTTTCTTCCTGCTAATAAATATAAACCGTACCTGGCAATAGATCCTAGCAATCACAGCTCATGATTAATTTCAAGATATTTTTGCTAATGAATGTTTTAAAAATATACAAAAATCTTTATAGGAGGGGGGTTTTGAGATTATAGATGGATTATGAAAGAGGTACCCATAAATGAATTTTAAAAGCCTGATTTACACCTATTCCTCCTTTCTTTATAAATCACAAATATATTACTTCCTTTCCTCACTTTTCTCACACATTATAGTTTTACAGGGCACCATGATAAATATGCCAGGGACAAAGGTCAAGCAAAGGATAATAACTCAATTTCTTAAATGAAAGCTTCAAAGTAAATCCTCTGTGTTTAACAGCAGTCTACAGGGGTCAAGATGACAATGTCTCAGACTAAAGAATAAAATGTGTGCTAACACCTTTGAGCCTCAGTACATTTGTTAAATGGGTACACTTGGGCTGACATACTTAGATGTGCTCTGATGTGGAACTTGAGCAAGATACAAGATACGTTAAAATAAATAGTACTGTGATTTTAGCACTCTTGGCTTTTGTGGTTTATCATGGTAATTGTTAACCAATTCAAACATAATAGGTGTATTACCTCTGTAGCTTCCCTTACCCAATGGTTTTGAATTTAAGCTTATTCGCTCTCTTCTAGAAAGGCAGAGGTCTCTACTACTAGAAAGAGTCCAGGCCTCGTCAAACTCTCTTCTGTACGGTTCCTATGAATCACAATCTATGATTGGCAGTGAGCTTGGCTTGGGTTTTCGAGAACTCATTTTTCCTAAACAAAATTTCTAAGCTAACCCCGTGATAAGTCATCATTCGGTGTTAAACATTATTAATTTGACTCACCTCTATGTTGGTGAAGACTTTTAATAGATTTTAAATACCCTATATTTTAGTTGATAGTGAGATTACCTATCTGGTTTCATTTTCTGATCTAATTTTTAAATCATAATTCTTACGTTATATGCCATAGTGCATTTCTTAAATTTAGCCAGTAGCTTGGCCCATATTTTGACAGAATTCTTTATCAAACACACTTAAAATTAGCTAAACTAATTCAAGTTTTAAACTAGGTCAAGATCACAATTTAAAGAAATCATCTGTCTCAAAGAAATGAACTGTAAGTTATATAATTTTAATTAAAATTACCTTATTTATATTTGTTTATATTATTTCATATCTGTATCACTTTCTTTTCTTCTCAACATGAAAAATTTGCTTAGCTCTGTGAACTCCATGGCTGCTGGAAATTTATATGAACACTGACGGGAGCATTACAGGATCCCAAGCCATTTCAAGGGATATCTAAGCATACCACTCTATCTCTGTCCATTTCCACAAGCACTGGACCTCCCATAGGCCTGAAGTGCATGGTACAGTATTTGGTGGCTAGTCAAATGGTCCTGACTCAAACCTACCAGCAGCTCCATGTGGGAAAGATGTGACAATCTATGAAGATTTAGAGCCCTGAACGTTCTACGGAGTAGTGTGTTAGTTCCTCGTGAGTCAGAATTGTTTCAAGACTTGGTTTGCCTTGATTTTGTTGGACATCACTCGTAACCACTACACCAACAGAGCTCCTTGATCTGCTGATGGCAGAAATTTGTCAGAATGGAGCAAGGGTTATGGGGAATAATAGCAAAGGATTGATAAATTAATATTAAGTTACTTATTATTAATTACCATATTGAATAAACGAGTTTGAGCAATTTTGGAGAAAAAGTACTTCTCTTAACATGTCCATGTTTTAGGGAGGAGAAAGCTGAAAGAGTTACAATAAGGCTTTTGCTACGGATCCTCTAAAAAGGACTAAATGTACTATTAGAGTCAGGTCTATGTTGTGGCTAGGCCCTTCTCTAATCCTTTTGAATCATGTCACCTGTCCTTTTACATTTGATTTCATAATATTTTTGGCATCCATATACAATTTCAATTTCTAATTGCTTCTCTTCAAGCATGTGTCCTGTTACCACTTTCATTCTCTCACATAGATTGCAACCCCAAATAAAACACTGAATCTCTTAGGGTTCTCTCCATTTTCCCTACCGCCTGATAGTTCTACATATTATTGCAAAGTGGGTCTTTATAAATTACTTGGTCAGGTTGCCTAAAGTCACTAGGACCAATTCCCTCACCCAGAAAAGCAGCTTTACTAATCGTATCACTTTCAAATAGTTGATATTTTAAAAATACCTAAGCTGTGACAAAGTTTTCCTAAACTACTTGGTATGAGATGATCCCCTCTAAAATAGGGACGTCTGATAGATATGTTTGTTAACAATGTCTAAATAATATATTTTCCTTTGAATTTGCGGATGTTTAAAAACAATATTTTAAGTGATAGTTATATTTCCAAAATGATTTGGGTCTTAAAATACAACCTAATTTTACCACCTCTTTACATATATTGGGATGGGATAAACTGTAGGTATTTAGGGTTTTAAGTAGCTTTCAAGGGTAAATGGTTTAATACCCAGGTAGATTAAAAAGGATTAAGATACTTTCTTCTATAAATTGCTATCTAAAATGATGAATCTAATACGTGTTCTTGACATCTGAGACAAATTTCACCTAATGAAACTAACATATGAAGCTTAGTCAAATACTCTGAACTTAGCTACCTTAAATGCCCTTCAAAAACGAGCTCAGTCAATATTTTTATTAAGAGCACGGTAACCATCACATTTACTCATTCCCGGTTGATTTTTAATGCTGTCTAATTTTCAAATGACAGTATTAAAGTAGAATTACAAGCTTGTGTGTTAACAACACCTAGTAAAAAATATGTAATTTAAAGCCATGGTGCACAACTTTATAAGGGAAGTAAATGATTGCTTTTAAATTAATCTGTTTATATTGATATATGTTGTCATAAATGACTAATTTTTTAAAGTTTACTTTCCAAATTTAACTTTGAACTGCCAGAGAGCAGCCATCTCTGGTTAAAAATTACTTTGTAAAAAGTCATAAAATGTGCATTATATATACATTTAATATAAAGAGAATTCTTCAAATCATAATATATTAATTAGCTGCATGATATAGCAAGCCACAATTAGATTACTTATTGAGCTAATTTAATTTGCACAGTGGCAGCTAATTTAAAGGAAGCATTCTCTTTTCAAGTTTGTTTTTAGAAATAAAGAACAAATTATTAGTTTAGGACCTATATAAAAGCAATCTTCCTCTCCCCCTCTCTTTCAGAGAGATAGTCTATGATACTTTAACTTTGATGGATACCAATTTTAAAAGGGAAAGAAAAAATAAGTAAAAACTAACTGAAAGAAGAAAATAAATCCAAGATTCTAAAAGTAGTATCAACTTCTCATTATCTCTACACATTTTTCAGGCTCCTTTTCTGATCAACAGGGGAGCTGTGGCTTCTAAAACACTACTGTTGTGGCCATTCTAACTCTATTTCAACCCTGTCGACACATATCTATCCCACGGGGATTGATACCTTGTTAGGGAGGCAAATTGCCTCATACTTATCCCAGGGAGCTTCTGGTAGACTTGACTCCATGAGCTTTCCATTAGTAGCCCATTGCTTAATCCACCACACAAAGTGGACGGTGAGGACAGAACAAGCAAACAAGGATGCAGTCCCATTTCCCCAGCCTTACATACCTCTTTCTATATGTTAAAGAAGAAACATTCCCCTTACCCTTAAAAAGATCAGAGAGAAGCAAGAGTCCTCAATTCAAATAACAGGGGGACATTAAGCACGTTATGAGGCAGAAATGCATGATGACAAAGTGTGTTAGTTCAGGTAGACTAGAGAAACAAATTCATGGAGACATTCATATGTGTATAGGGAAGAGTTTCATATACAAGGGCAACTGTACATTGAGAAAACATCCCAGTCCTGTCCAAGGTCAGTAGTCTGATATTACTCTGTATGTCTGATACCAATACATAAATCCTCTGCAGACTCAGGAAACACATGCTATGACACCAGGACAAGCAGAGGCCAATGGGTGCAGAGTCTTGTGTAGCCAGTGATGGTGACGGTAGAAGCATCTTAGTGTTGGCAGAGGTCTCCCTGTGATTCCTCCAATTTCCAGGACTCAGGATCTATCAGCCTGCTGCTATGTGTCTTGTTAGGTCCCATGTCTCCCAGAGAGTAAGCCAAAAGATAGTGTCTCCTGCCTCTAAGAAGGAATTACCACATTTCCCAAAATTCTCAGGAGAGCTGCCATGCCCACACAGAAGTTTCATTGACTATCTCCAAATTGACAGGCTATATTTCATTCCTACACTCTTAATCCTCCAATTGACATCAGATTAGGTGACTGCCACACAAAGATATGTGTATTATTATAAATATATTTTAAGAAAAACATAAAATTTGCAATGCAGAAGTTGGTTGAACAGAACAAATGACACATTTATGTGAACAGTAACAAAACTTTGCCACATAACCAGGAGCTCAAAGCTTCAGAAAATGAAATTATTATACTAAAATAAAGCCATTATAGAAACATTTGACTAGGTATTATAATTTTCAAATGATATTAGAATCTACATATATCAATGGGTTCAGTTGTGGTATGAAGAATAAGAACAATGAAAGTGCATAGGAAAAGTATTCTTCATTAAAATTTCATTGTAGTATGTTCCTGTTACTATTAGGGGCCTTTGAGTCAGTGCACACACATAGTGAACCATTGTACAATACAAAGTCTGGTCTTGTACCAGATTCATTCCTCGCTTCACTCACTGTGCTAATCCAACTCTCTGAGGGGCTTCTTCTTTTCCCTTAACCCTCCTGTAACCAAGCATGATGTCCCTTTCGAAGGACAGGTATCTTCTGATAATATATCTAAAGTACAAGTAGTATAGGCTCACCACTCTTGCTTCTAAGGAAGATTATTTCTGTATTGATAATGAGACACAATTGCTTATTCTTTGGACTGTCTATGGAATGTTCAATATCTTTTGTCAATCCCAACCAGTAATTCAAGGCAACAACTCTTTAGGCATTTCTTAATCCTTGCGCAGCATCCACATGTAAACAAAATGATTGAAAATACCATGACTAGGGTCGAGCACACTTTAGACCTCAAAGTGACATCTTTACTTATGAACACTTTAAAAGGATCTTTTGCAGCAGATTTTCCAAATGCAAAAATCATTTCCTCCCTTGACTGTTTCCTCCATGCACACTACTTATAGATTTGAGTAAAATGAAGTATTTGACACCACATTTTCTCCATTGATCATTATGTTGCTTATTGGTCTAGTATTGGATGTCTTTATGTTGCAATGAAATCCAAATTGAAGGCAGCAATGGTATTGTTTGTTTGCTTTTTTTTTTGCTTTGTTTTGCTTTTAACTTCTTCAGTAAGTACTTTAAGCCTTCTTTACTTTCAGCAGGCAAAGTGATGTTCCAAGTATGTAAGGCTAAATCTTGCCATCTTTTCCTCTCAGTAGAATTTTGGTTGTATTTCTTCTAAGGTGAATTTGTTTGTTCTTTTGACAGTCCATGATACACTCAATAGTCTTTTCAAACATCGCAACTTAAATGCATCTATTTTTCTTTGGGTCCCCTTTATTCAATGTCCAATATTCACATGCATAAGAGACAATTGAAAATACCATAGCATAGGTTAGGTGCACCTTAGTAATGAAGCGGCATCCTTGTTGTCCACCAGTTTATGAAGATCTTATGCAGCAGATTTACCCAATGCAATGTGTCCTTTGACATATTGACTGCTGCTTTCATGAATATTGATTGTGGAGACAAGCAAGATGAAATCCTAGACAAGTTCAAACTTTTCTCTGCTTATCACGATGTTATCCATTGTTGCAATTGTGAGAATGTATTGTTTCCTTACTGAGGCTGCAATCCTTGATCTTTATCAGTAAGTGCTTCAAGTCCTTCTCACTATTAGCATGCAAGGTTGTGTCATTTGTATACCGTGTGTTAACACCACTTTCTCTGACCCCAGTACTACATCCCCCTTCATTCTTTAGCTACTCTGATGATTTGCTCAGTGTATAGATTGAATGAACCCTGACACACACATTGCCTGATTTTAAACCATGCACTATCCCCGCATTCCGTTTGCACAACTGCCTGTTGATTCATGTATATTTTTTGGATACAATAAATTAAAATGAAATTCTCATTTTCACAAGTCTATCCATAGTGTGTTATAATTCACATAGTTGAATGATTTTGCTGTCCATGAAGTACAATTGATATCTCCATAGTATTCTCTGCCATCAGCCAAGATCCATCTGGCATGATCCATGATATCCTTTGTTACACATTCTCATCTGAATCTGGTCTGAGCCTTTGTAAGTTCCCTGTCAATGTATTGCTACAATCATCATTGCATGATCTTTTAAAAATATTACTTTCATATTATATCAGTAATAATATCCTCTAGGAAGGGAATGAAGATGGTCTCCAGGAGAATCAGCCACCATGAGTCTCCTCATGGTGTTAGACCAGAAAATTCTTTAAAAAGGAGACCAATATTGGGACGCTGAGTGTTAAAAATATATTTAGTGTATTTGGGTCTGGTTCAGACTTCCCTCTGCCATTTACACACATAAAGCAACTTGAGAACTCACTGAAATGCTCTTAGTTTATGGCATCTGCCCGTGAGTTCCAGTAACCCTTGCCAGGTCCAGCAGGTCGGGATCTGCCACCCCTTTCTGGATCCATGACCTTAGACTGCAGTGAACAGCAATTTCCACAGGCCGATATTTAAAAGTGGTCACAATCCCAGTCTCACAGAGAACGTTCAAAAACTAGCCACAAAAGCTCACACCAGAGTTTCCCTTTCGCTACCCACCCTGCTCCTGTGGCTTAGGGCTTTGAAGTTGCCCACCTTAGCCAGGAATGGACATCGGCCATCCCCTACCCCCAGATCCACACATGCCAGCATGAGAACTGATAGATAATTAGACACAAATTTAAAAGCCATTGGAATATTTCCTGTGAAAGAATACAAATCCCCAGAGAACAAGCTACAGTGCTGGTGGGACAGAACTAATAATAACGAGGGATCACAGCTGGGGGCGAGTGGTGCGGGTGGGGTGGTGTTGACATCCAGTCAGCCCCAAACTCAATCTTCTAATGTAGTCTCCCTTCCATGGGGGACAGTGCAGCACAGCCCTTATACCAGGGCACCCAACAAGCCCATTAGGAAGAGGAAAGAAAATGGTATTTTAAATGCTTTCAATTCCAGGATTTATTACTTTGCATAACTTTGAATGTAAACTGCCAAAAGTTTGTCCATTACCATGGCATTAACATAACAAGACAACCAGAACTCTAATCACTAAAGTACAGCCTAAGATTATATTAAAAGCCAACAAGTTCTGATAGCAATGGCTTAAGCCCCAAACTGGCCTTACCTGTTTGGGGATCCACAAAGAGTCTTTAAAAGATTACAAATTGTGGTCAGAGAGTCTAGACCAGGCCCATTCCCATGCTGCAAGACCAATTCAATCTGGTCCCATGACATGCCTACAGATGCCTGCCTCAGCCCAGCTTCTGAAGCCCACATGACATCAGTCATTGAGTTTACAAGAAACTCTGACACCCCACCTACCTAGCACTGCAAACAACTGCAGTAGGTCCCAGTTAGTCATCAGAAAACTGTTACCAGTGGCATGGTGCCCAGTTCTTCCAAAATGACATGCAGACAGCAATATACCCCAGCAACATCAACAAGAAAACAGACAGCAATATACCTCCACAACATCAACAAGAAAATAAGAAGAACAAAATGCAACAGCAGAGGTCATCATAAACCTAATGATGCTCATGGAATAATCAGACATTGACCTGCAACGAAAAGAACTCTTCAGAATACAGCTTGTAAAAATACAGGATTTGAGGGAAGTAATACAGAATAAGGATTCAATGACAGAGGAGATGAAGTCCATGATAGATGGGTTGAAGCCCATGCACCAAAGGAAAATACAAGAACTAATGAATGAGATCGCAGAAACAAAACACAAGTCTCATTGACAGACTAGAAGAGGCAGAGATTCATACTAGTGATGTCAAGGACAATCAGGCAGACTTCAGTAAGCAGGAAAGACAGTCATACAAGATAATCAAAGAGGTGGAAGAAAACCTGAGAACAATGATAGAACCTATGCAGAGGAACAATATCCAAACAATTGATCTACCAGAACAAGACACAATGAAGAAATCCCTGAAAGCAAACTTTCCCACCTTAAATGAATGAGAATCAGGCATTCATAAAGGAAGCAGAGAGGACACCAATGAGATTAAATCCCAAGAAGAACTCACCAAGACACATAAGAGTTAAATTATCCAACTTTAAGAAAAAAGAGAAAATTTTAAAAGCAGCAAGAGAGGAAAATACACATATACAGTGGTGCTCAGGTAAGAAAATGCGCAGACCTATCAGCAGCTATCATAAACAGGAAGTAAGAGTAGAGTAACCTCTTCCAAAAACTGAAAGACAAAAATACCAACCTGAGACTCCTCTACCCTTCCACACTATGTGTTAAGATAGATGCTGATGTAAGACTATTCCCAAAGAAAAATTCAAAGACTACGCCATAAGAAACTGAACTCCGCAGAAACACCTTGCCAATTCACTGTGGTTAGTAGAGCAACATGAAACCAGCACTAGCAGGAGAGCAACTCTATCCAGAAGTCAATGAGCCCAAATGCAACCACCAAGATAACATTGTCTCAGAGGGAAAAGAAGGCAGAGTTAAAGCCCCTACATAAACTCAGCACACTGATAAGGAGAGAGGAAAAGACCCAACATAAACATACTAGATGATAGCAGTGAACCCACATATGTTGGGTTCTGAATGACTCTGAACGTCAACAGCCTGTACGCGCCCATTAAAAGACAAAGGTTAGCAGACTGGCTCAGATTACATAACCCATCAAACAGTTGCCGGCAAGAGACAAATCTTAAGTTCACAGACACATATAAACTATGAATAAAAGGCTGATAGGAAATACACTAGGCAAACAGTAACTTTAAAAAGGCAGGAGTTGCGATCTTAATCTCTGACAAATTGACCTCAAGGTACAAACAATAATAAGAAGCAAGGATGGTCATCAGATAACGATCAAAGGATCAGTAGATCAGGAAACAGTGAGCATAATAAATGTATACACGCTTAATGTGAGGCCCAGGAAATTTGTCAAACTATTCCAAAGAAGAAAAAAGAAATCACAGACTCAACTGTCATAGTAGATTTGTTTAATACCCCGCTATCAGAGAAAGAACATGGGGAAAGAAGGTCAGTAATGAGGATACAGAGCTAAACACTATAAATAGATAACTGGGCCTGACATTCTGGGAGATTTCCACCTAAATGCAAAAAACAAAACAAAACAAAAAAAAAGCATTATTTTCAAATGTCCATGGCTCACTTTTGAAAAAGACTACATGCTGGGACATAAGACAAGCCTGAGTAAAGTCAAACACATACAGACTACTCAGACAACCCTCTCAGACCACCACACCATGAAGGTGAAGATCAGCAAAAGGAAAACCAGAAAAAACAAGGACAAACAATTAGAGGATGAATAAGGATCTTCTGTAACATAAATGGGTACTAACCCAGATTAGAGACATTAGGAAAATTCTAAAAAGTAATGAGAATGAGAATACAATGTACAAAAATCTATGAGTTACAGCAAAAGCAGTTATCAGAGGAAGCTTGAGAGCAATTAATGTATATATGAAAAAAGAAGAGGAACTTATGACTGATACATTATTACAACAGCAAAGAACTGGAAACAATCTAAATTTTCATCAAGAGACTAAATTTTCATCAATAAACTCTGTCACAAAAGCACAATGGAGTACTACGCATCACTAAAAAAGCACTGATGATGAAACAGTCTTATGCAAAGATTTGGAAGAAATTATGCTAAGCAAAGTTATTCAATCACAAAAGGACAATTACAACATAAGTCCACTCAGATAGATATGGGAAACAAGCTTGAAGAGAAAGCCAAAGAACTGACAGTTTTGGCAGGTCTTGGAGGGAAGAGGACACAGGGGAAGAAAGCAGTGAGAAAACAACGCCATAGAAAGGAGAAAAAGTATGAAATTAAAATCAACAATGAGGAAGACATAGATATCCTGGAGGTGTTGGAACAGAGCAATCTAGCTGAGAGGAACTACGTAGAGGCAGAACAAGTGTGAGAATGAGGGTGGGACAGAAGGAAGGTAAAAGGAAACAGGAAAAGTCTAGGAAGCAAAGTTATAGATAGAGGTATAAACATAGATGTGTGCATATGTAAAAATTTTAATTCATAAAAATAGAGGTATTGACCTATGTACATATATTTATTTGACAATATACTGGGATAGTGGACAGACTTTAGGCCTCTGATCAAGCTCTCTCTCAATGCAAGGACATCTTGTTCTTACATTTTGGCATTTTTTAAATGTTAACCTTCCTGGCAGGATCCCTGAAGACAAAAAGGGTGCTTAAGTAAATGTGGTGAAGAAAGCAGATGGTGACTGGCTATCAAAAGATATAGCATCTTGGGTCTTAAATGAAGGAAATTAAATAAGTGGCCATCAGGCAGAGAAGCCACTAGCCCACATGAAAGAAGCACACCAATCTGTGGGCTCTGAGGTGTCAATGCGATCAGGAAACAGGCATTAGAAGACCACAAACAAACAAACCAAATATGTTGCTGAAAACTAGTGTCACAGAAGAAACCCCCAAATCATCTGTAGACAATGGAACAACCATTCAGAGAAGGGTCACAAGGAAGGGATGAGTCAACCAGGCCTCAGTATTGCACCAATGAAACACACAATAGTCCTCTGATTCCTTGAGGCTTCCTCACCTCTCACAACCATGACCCTAGTACTGCCTTCCACTTTAAGCTATACCAAAGCCTGAACACTGGTGAAGCTAAGAGCTCACAACCCATGAAATCCCAGTCAAATAGACCTCTTAGGAACAGAAATGGGAGAAGAAATCCCTAGAGGGAAGAAGTAAGGTGGGAAAGGAGGGGAGTAAGGGGGAACTGACTGAAATGATTGACAAATGAGCACCACCACCACCCCAGGAGGAGAAACAACAGAAACCAAGGGGGAAGGGTGATAGCAGATGGTATAAGATATGAAAATAGTTTATAATTTATCAAGAAGTCACAAGGGTGTGGGGGGGGGGAAGGAGGGAATGAAGAGGGGCTGACACTAAGGGCTCAAATGGAAAATAAATATTCAGAAAATAGTGATGGCAACATATGCACAAATATGCTTAATAGAATTGATGTATGGATTGTTGTAAGAACCATGAGATCCTCATATAAAATGATCTTTAGATAATAATAATAAAGAAAGAATGCCAAAAAAAAAACCCCCCAAAAAACAAAGCAAGCACACAGGCAAAAAATAATGATTTCCAATTTGAGCATTCTGTGGGGTCACCTTTTTTGAAATGGATACAAATATGAATCTGTTACAGTTATTTGTTCAGATATTGTTCAGTTTTTCAGTCTACCAAATTTATTTTTTATTTTTTGAGGTATCACTGCCCTCTGGTGGGAGTGGGAGGCCCAGCCTTGCTCCTGGAGAGCTGCTGCTGGATTTGAATCACCAAGCCACAGTTCCACACTCAACCACTACGCCACCGGGACTCAGAATCTCAGTCTTCCAAATTTACTGACATAAACCAGTGAGTGTTTTCAGGGTTTCACAGTTTATGGAAACATTTCAATTGGTATTTCTAACATTTCAGCTGCATTTCATCAATTCCTGAACTCTTGTTTTTGAAAAATGCCATCAGTGAAGCTTGGAATCTCCCTTTACTAACATGCACCTTGGAATTTTCCTGTGGTACTACTGGCTTTTGCTTATATATCCTTCTGAAGTATTGGAATGTTGACTAGTACTTTTTGGTACAGTGATTGTGTATTCTTCCTATCTTTCTTTGGAGTTTTCTATATCATTCAATATTTTGTCCATAGAAACGTTCAGTCTTGAAATTTGAGGCTATAATTTTTTTCTTTTCTTTTTTCTAGTGCGAGATATGCTGAGTATGTTCAATTCAAGAACACTTTGTTCAATTAAATGGGTATTCCATGATGCTCACCTTCCTGACACAATTGCTGAAGACAAAGCGGGCGCATAAACAAATGTCATGAATAAAGCTGATGGTGCCTAGCCATTGAAAGATATAGCATCTGGGGACTTACAGGCTTGAAGATAAACAAGTAGCCATCTAGCTGAGAAGCAACAAAGCCCCCATGGGAGAAGCACACCTACCTATGTGATCAAGAAGTGTCAATGGGATCAGGTATCAGGCATTGAAAACAAAAAATTATATCACTGTGAATGAAGAGGGTGTGCTGAGTGAAGACCCAAAGCCCATCTGTAGGTAAATGGACATCCCCTTATAGAAGGGTCTAAGGGAGGAGACAAGCCAGTCAGGGTGCAGTGTAACAATGATGCAACCTACAACTTTCTTCTTGTTCTTTAATGCTTCCTCTCCCACCCACTCTCATGATCCCAATGGTACCTGACCAGTTAGACCAGAGGATGTACACTGGTACAGATAAGAACTGGAAACACAGGAACTCAAGGACAGATAAGCCCCTCAGGATCAATAATGAGAGTAGTGATACCAGGAGAAGAAGGGAAAGGGAGAATTGATAACAAGGATCTACATATAACACCTAGCTGTGTGAAGGGAGATGTCATACAGTGTAAGATATGACAAAATAACAACAATATCTAAATTATCAAGGGTCCATGAGGGAGGGGGGAGTGGGGATGGAGGGGGAAACTGAGGAGCTGATACCAAGGACTCAAGTAGAAGGCTAATATTTTGAGAATGATGATGGCAACAAATGTACAACCGTCCTTGAAACAATGGATGTAGGTATGGATTGTGATGAGTTGTATGACCCCCAATAAAATGATTTTTAAAAGAAAAGAAAAAAGGTAGTTTGTATAAATACATCATTGGTCTTGCAAAATTATGTCCTGTGATCTCTAGCTGTGCTTCCATGACCAATACCACAATTTCCCAGCTACTGTTTCTTCCTCTTTGTTTCAAACTTTTGCATTCAACCACCAATTGATATTCTCAGAAGAGATAGTTTAAAGATGAGAATAAAAATTTAATGAGTGCAATGGTAGATAAGAAACTAGAGGTGATCCATCTACCCAATGTAATTTTCTTAATTGGTGACCCAAATAACCTCATAAACAGGATTAAAAAACAAGATATCAAGAAAACAAAATTTTGTTGTTGTTAGATATTGTTACAAATATATCATGAATACATATTTGAACAATCTCAGACTGAAGACATTGGTAAAATTCTTCCATTTTAGCATCACTAACTTTAGTGATTGGGGCAGGAATTTGAAGAAAAGCTGTACCTACTGGGTTCCCTTTTGTGTAGACAGCTATTCCCCTATCACAGATAGCATTGTGCTTCAAGATAGATCTTGAATGGTACTTTTTAACCATGAGTATCCTTGAGTGCAATGCCCTTCCCCTTCATTGTGTCATTTATAGCAGAGTAAAACTTATGGTTTTCTGATTTATAATAGTCAATACCAGTACATTTTAGCTCACTGACAACTAGAATATAAATTTCTGTGTTTCATTTTATTTTTAATGACTTCGAATTTTTCTAGATCCATACTTCATACATTCCAATTTCCAATTATTAATTGATGTTGGCACCTGTGCCTTCTCATTTTCAGTTGTGCGCCATCAGCAAATGAAGGCCCAGAAGGTTTTTTTCCCACAAGCTCACTTCTATCAGCATTACTATGGAACTCTACTTTGAGGAAAGAGCTCTTCCTCAGTCTACATTTTAGTTTGTCAATTTGAGGATTGAGAGTGAAGGAGTAGAGTCTACTCTGCCGATAGGGTCATAGCCAATGATGTCTGTATGTGGACCTGGCCTTCTTCTAGAATTCTGGGAACTCCTCTTTTTCCTCCTGGGAGACAGGAGATCTCTCCCTCTCTCTCTCTCCCTCTCTCTCTCTCTCTTCCTTGGTTAACTCCCTGAGAGACAGCCCTGAGGAGAAGCCACATGGACCTACCCTGATACAGACCTCTGGAGCTGGAAAACCATGTGAAAACCCCTGTCAACGCTGAGATGCTTACAATGCCACTGGATCCAAATATTTTCTACCCACTGGCTTGTGATTGTCCTGCATTTGGTGTCATTGCATGTAGTTCCTGAGTCTGAAGAGGACTTTATACAGTGACATCAAATGTATGGGTTAATATTAGGCTTAGGGTTTGGAGTGTACTGTCATGTTTGGAGTGCCTGACCTGAGGGGGTTCATCTTTTGGCACAGCAATATTCTGGGTTTTTTTCACTGGTTATCATTAACTCAATGTTTTGATGCTACCCATAGCATTTTCAGTGGCTAATTCCTTTTAAGTAGATAGCTATTCCTTCTTTATATTGTCTCTTCTTAGTCTGGAAACCCTGCTGAAACCTGTTGACTTTGAGTGACTCTGCTAGTATACTCATATTCCAACTATAAAATAGTGAGGACTAAAGAGATATAATGATTGCTTACTCAACAGCTATTTATGAAGTTGAAGTCTGTTGTCCACAACAGATATATTTCTTGTCTAGTTGTCAAATGAAAGAAATCTATCTATACAAGAAACCTCTGATGAAAAGTTCTGCTATGAAAGATTTATTTTTTTCTGATACGAAGATTATTTTGCACTAGGTAGGATGCATAGTCTGCATGTAAATCATGTGTGGGTAGTAGTACTCCACAACCTAAAAAGGCAATGAAAATTTACCTGTGAACTCAGCTTCTGAAGTTTATGACCTTAAAGTACAGAAAGACTAGACAGCAGAACTACATATACTATTCAATAGAAACACAAAAGCATTTTCATAAATAAGACTGTAATTGCAGTTAATATATTCAGGAATATATTAATTAATTCTATCCTACTCTAAAATGCTATTCCCTAAAAAAATGTTGCCCTATGGCAACTCAATTTTTATAAGTACATGGACTTTAAATATACATATGCATTTCCCCCTTCTTTGTGCACTCTACTGTAGTAGAAACAAAAACAATTTTTCAAATTAAACAAATAAAAGTACCCAAACAAAAAATGCAGGTAGAAATATTCTTATAAATTATCTAGTTAGGTTGATGTTGTTTGATTGCTTTCATTTTTGTTTTTGATTAAGTTTTGTGAAATTACTACTTCAAGCTCATACTTAAATGTTGAGATATACAACATATTTAGAATAAAATACAATGAATAAAGCCAATCAGTTCTGTCTTAGATTGTGTCTGTAAAATTCACCTGAACATGAAAAAGGCCGATGCTCTCATTGCACTTCTTACAGGAACCTCACAAAAGGATGAGAGCCTTCAGTATGGATTGCAACTCACTATAAAAAAGGACAAAATCCTCACAACAGGACCAAGAGCGAAAATAAAGAAAAGATAGAAATTGTGAAGGATTTCTTCTTGCTTGAATCTACAATCATTGCTCATGGAAGCAGCAGTCAACATACAAAGGACACATTACATTGGGTAAATCTGCTGCACTGGACCTCCATAAAGTGGTGAAAAGCAAGTATGTTACTTTGGGGGTTAAGGTGCCCCGACCGTGGTATGTTCAAAGGTCTCCTATGCCTGTGAATGTTGGACCTTGATTAAGGAAGACTGCGGAAGAAATGATGAGTTTGGTTTGTGGTGCTGGTGGAGAATTTTTAAAACTATTTGTACTTATGATGGAACAACCAGATTTGTCTTGGAAAAAGTACATCTAAGCTAGGATAGGGAGACTTTGCTTCATGTACTTAGGATATGTTATGAAGAGGAACCCGCTCCTTGGAAGGAACACCATGCTTGGTAAAGTAGAGTGGCAGCAAGAGAGAGGAAGACCTTCGACCAGATGGATTGACACACGGGCTGAAACAACGAGTCCAAGCGTTCAGAACCATTGTGACGGTGGTGCAGGACCAGAGAGCACGTATATAGTGTCGCCATACCTCAAAATTGACTTGACAGTACCGAACAACACAATACACCCAATATAGCTTGTGATTCTAAAAAAGATCTACTAATTATCATGATCATATTTAATTATCAGAAGTTATGGCCTCTAAGGAAATAGCTCCAGGCTATATCTGACCTCCTCTGGCAGCACGAAAGAGAAGGAAACTCCAGCTCAACACCAGCCAAGAGTGAGTGCCACAAACCACAAGTCAGCTATGCCATGGCCTACCTCCCTTCTTTACCATTTGCTGATACAAACCACTCCTTTCAGTCACTCTACTTCTCAGCTGGGTTTCATAATTTGTTACAATGGCTATGTAAACCCCATATACAAAATTCTTGATTATCAGAGATAACTAGCTAAGATAAGTTATGACAAGTCAGGGTCAAGAAAACATTGAGGATAGAGTTTTATGCAGTGCTGCTCCTTTTTTCGGGGGGGGGGCATCACTGCCCTCTGGTGGTCATGGGAGCTACCGAGCACTGCTCCTGAGAGCTGCCACTGGATTTGAACCACCAAGCCCATGGGCCCCAGTCCCGCACTCAACCACTTACACCACCGGGGCTCAGCCCAATGCTATTCCTTTTCACAGGCATGCTTTGCTGGTCTTGAACATCTCAGTCACATGGTCCCTCAGATTCTGTGTTGTTCCATGGGTCAGGAAGCCCACCTGGTTTTCTACCTCACTGGGGTTTGGTCTCAAAGGCATAGCTCCTCAGCTCAGATGACTTGAGTTCTCCTACTGCCTCAGCTATTTCAAATTTCACACTAGCTCCACTGGTGGCTCTTCCTGCTGGGGAGCCACCATGTTCTTGCTTCTGAGATGCTTCTCTTATTCCCAGGGAAATGGAAAAGGGACCAGTTCCCAGGAAAGAGTCCTCTATACCTTATTTGCATCAGCACATGCAATCATTTGGTGGGAGTTATAGGAAACTGGATAGTAGAAACATAAGTGTATACTTTAACTTTCCCATAGCCTAAAAAAAATTATGAACTTCGATCCCTCTATGCTCTTTGACCAGTAGCTCGTCCATGATTTTTATTTAGTTTCTTAGGGAGAAGCTTGTGATCCTAATTCAATCCTCAACCCTTCCGAGTGTTTACTACCAGGACAGAGAAAATGTGGGGGGGGGGAGGCTAAACAGTAAAGTTGAAGTCCTTGTTAACATTTAAAGTTTAACCTTTAGATGATCTTTAAGATGAAGAGAACTGTTATTGTTATTAGGTGTCATCGATGTGGTTCCCACCCACTGCAACCAACATACAAGAGAAAGAGTGCTGCTCAGTCCTGTATCATCTTTCCAAACGTGACCAAGCTTGGTTTGTGTGCATTGCGGCAGCCACCGGGTTAATCCATTCCTTTGAAGGTATTTCTCTCTCCTCTGACCCTCTACATTTTCACCATGGTACCATTTCCTGGGACTGGTCACTCCTGATAACGTGTTCAAATACCTGGCTATTGCCATCCTCACTTCAAAGGAGAATTCTGGCTGTATTTTTTCCAAGACAAATGTGCTCCTTTTTGTGGCAATCCATGGAATATTCAATATTTTTGACCCATATTATAAATCAAAAGCATAAATTCTTCATAGGTTTGCCTTATCGTTGTCCAGAGTTTTATATCCACATGAAGTTACAGAAAAAAACATTTGCTTGTATCTGGTAGATCTTTGTTCTCACTGTGACATCTTTATTTTTTTAGCACTTTAAATAGCTCTTTAGCAGTTTATTTTCCAATGTAATTCATAGGCTGATTTCTTGATATATGATTCCATGGGTGTTGATTGTAGAGTCAAATAAAATTGAATCCTTGAATTTAATTTTTGTCCATTCATTACAATGTTGCTTATTGGTTTTCTTTTAAGAATGTTTGTTTTCATGATGTCAAAGTGCAACCCACACTGAAAGCTGAAGGCTTTGACCTTCATCAGTAAGTGCTTACATCCTTCTTCACTTTCAGCAAGTAAGTTGTGTCATTCACATAGTGCAGATTGTTAATAAGCCTTCCATCAACTCTGACACCATGTTCTTCTTCATGTGTATAGTTTCTTGGACTACTTATTCAGAATACAGATTATATACATCAGGTGAAACAATATAGCCCTGGCATACAACTTCCTTATTTGAAATCATGCAACATGCCCAAATTCTATTTAAATGACAATATTGTGGTCTATCAACTGGTTCCACACTAGCTCGATAAAGCGTTCTGAAATCTCCACTTTTCACAATGCTATCCAAAATTTGTTATGATTTACAGAGCTGAAAGTCTTTACATAGTCAATAAAGCACAGGTAAACATCTCTCTGATATTCCCTGCTTTTATCTAAGATCCATCTAATGTAAGCAATAACAGTCCATCTTTCATATTTTCTGAATCTAGATTATATTCCTGGGAGTTTGATTTTGAAATACTACTGCAATGATTTATTAATTACCTTTAGCAACAGTTTCTTTGCAACTGATATGTTATACTTTTAATTTCCACATTAAAAGTTATTGTTATACTTTTATGTTATACTTTTAATTTCCACATTTTATTGGATCATCCTCTTTCTGAATGACCACTCTTCTAGTTGACTGGCCAGGTACATGCCTTCACATTCCATGGCATAGACAAATGACTAATCCCAGCATTTCATTTGTATGCTAAATTGGTACTGCATCAGTTCTTAGACACACACCGAGTTTAGCATTTTTTTTTGGGGGGGGGGGCATTCTATGCAGCTTGGTCTTTTTCCTCCAATACTGTTTTGTTCATGATCACATGGAAACTCCTAAAATGGTTGATCATCTACCTCTTTTTTTTGGTACAAAGTCTCTGTGTACTCCTTCCATCTTCTTTTGATTTTTCAAGCAGCATCAATAGTGTACTCATAGTGACAACAATCAATTCAAGTCTGACTATGACTATGCTCAGGACAGAGCAGCATTATTCCTTAGGATTCCTGAGCCTGGAAATCCCGATGGGAGATAACAGCTCATCTTTGACCCACAGAGCAGCTGCTGGGTGTGAATTGAGGACACTGCAGTTAGGCACCCAATGCTCAACCCGTAGCACCAGCAGGTCTCCTCTTTAGGTAAAAATAATATACAAAAAAGAATTATGTTCTTTTTTAAAGCATTATTGGGATTAAATAAACTCACTATCCTTTTTTTTTTTGATTCCTAGTTAATCTAAACCCTGATCTTCAATTTCAGGGCATTCTTTTTAGATCCTATTTAGACCATCAAACATCATATTTATTGGTTTTCAAGACTTGGTTCCCTGTAAAATATATTAAAGAAAATGTACACAGGAGAAAAAGATATTCAGATGTCTTATTGTTATTGAAAACTAAAACAACCTCCCAAAAACCTTCTGAAGTAAATGTCTTAACCTATTTTTCACCCTTAGGGACAAGCTAATTTAGGGAAAAGCTAATTTCAACCTGACTCAAACTATTTCATGAGCCCCGCTAATGTCTTGGTAGCTACAAGTCAGAATTGACTCAAAGGCAGTGTGTGTGTGAGCGTGTGTGTGTGAGAGTGTGTGAGTGTGTGAGTGTGTGTGTGTGTGTATGTTCAGTCACAAAGGCTTCCACCATCACAACCCCCAGCCCATTTCCATCCAATGGTCTGTCTGCCTATTCCCTATGTAATATTGTTCACCAGCATGAATGATTTACAATAAGTACTGTATTTCTGTAATTTAAATGGGGGGGGGGGGAGGAAAGGGGAGAGAGGAACAACTACTGATGCAAAATATCATCTTTTACTTTCTAATGGATGAGTAATAAGCAGAAAATTTCTGAAGGTCTGTCTAAAGTGGTTGCCAGTACTGAAATTTCTGACCCAGAGAAATATATTCACAAGGAGCCCAGTGATTATGAGTTACAGGTCCCTTTAGATAAAGCCGCTCAGAGAAGCAGCAGAGAAACTACAAAACTAGTATTAATACTCGACACAGAATCCACCATTCATATGGACATGCAGTATCACACAGAATATATAAAATTAAATGCATGTATCGCTTAGCATGCATTATAACTCAAAAACTCACTGCCTTTAAGTTAATGTCCACCCTGCCTTTAAGTTAATGTTACCCTGTTGGATGGAGTAGATTTGTCCTCATAAGTTTCTGAGACAGTAACTATTTATAGGAGTGAAACACCCTCCCTTTCTCTGGCTCAGTGGCTGGTGCTTTGGAACGGCTGACCCTGCACATTGCAGTCGATACATAACCACGAGGTCACCAGGGCACATTCGGTGGGGATAATATTTATGTCGTTTCAATGCTGGGTGAACATCACACAATCGGTCCATAGCCTGGGTCTACTTAAATCCCCCTGGGGACTCTTAGATTAATGCCTGATGGGCTCACACCAAACAAGGACCTAGAGGGGTATCTTCTGCACAGAGAGTCTGGGATAAGCTGGGCCAGGGCCAGGGCTGGCCACTAGATTGAGAGTTTGAGGACAGTGGGCACAGAACCAGGGTGTGGAGGTGATGGGGCGGTACAGAGGGAATGGGGCTGGGTCGGGAGTGGTTTGTGATTTGGGGAAATGGCTTGCAGTGGTGACAACCCTGGCTGAGTCTGACCTATGTCACTAGACGGACTTCCTGATGCTGTGCGGCATTCATGGCTCAGAACTGCGGGTCTGGGGACTCCGGGGACCTGGGTAGCACTACCAAAGACAGACAGTGGAAGAAACAGAGGGAGCCATGGGCGAGGGCTTACAGGCTGCAAGGCTGCCCAACAGGCGAAGGAAGCAAGGAGGAGAAGCGGTTGGAGGAGAGGGTGGGATGCTGAAGGGACTTGGCTGCATGTGGGAGCTTCACTGCTCATGCACTCTGGAAACATCTCAGCCTAATAACTCCTAAGGAATTTTTTTTTAAAGAGAGTTCCTCTCCCTTAATACAACAACAGCAACAAAACAAACCAACCCATTAATGGGACCCCGAACGTGGCTTGAGGGGATGAATAGCAAGCAGCACCAACCTAGATATGCTCTGAATTACATTTAAAACAACTTGCATGAAAAACAGAGTGTGCAAGAATTCAAGAATGAAACCCCTATTTCAGGAGATGCCCAAAGTCTGGGAATCAGGAAAGGGATGCAAATTAGATCGGGTCTTGGCACCTTGCGAATCCATATTCCCATCAGCCCCACTCCTCATGCTCCAATTTAACTTGATTCTGAAGATCCCCTTTGTGGTCTGATTTGGAACCTATTTCCCTTCTTTTGAGGAGAGAACAATAAGGGAGGAGAAAGGGACTATGTGAAGAAAGGTAACAATAATTCACTTGAATTAAGGGATCATTTTGCTCCTGTTCCCTTTCAGTCCCTCCTGCCCTTGCCCAGATATTGGCAACGGGTGCTGTGAGGGTGCCAATTTTTGTGAAGGCAACGGGCATCGTGCTGGAGTGGAGAGGAACAGCATAATGTCTCCAAACGGGAACTGTTTGTCAGACGCCAGACATGACGGAGGAAATTAGGCAAACAGGGCTCTCAGTGATTGTGATTGTTCTGCACGGGGTTAACACAAAAGCGACAATGCAAAGCCGAGTTTTGCTCGACACGGGTTTCCCCGTAACAAGGACTGTTGAGCTGCGGGTTGCTCTGACCAGGTTCCCCTGGGGAAACTCGGTGAGTGGAGCACAACTTTCCTCTAGGCAGTCGCCGGGAAAACTGCGCACTTGGCAGAATGCAAACTGGGTGTCTTTGCGGAGGGAGGCAGAGTGCGCTGGCGCAAGGTGTATGGAATCCACCCCTAGACTCTGCGTGGATTGAAAATGAAAGTGATGAGTGCCGTGTTTATACCATTCTGATACACATAGGGAATGTCTTGCATAAAAATCGGCTAAAATGACAATTTGGCATCCTGTAGACGAAACATCTGGTTAGTTGACTGCAATTTCATTTGTGAATCAGCAGTTTGGGCAGTGTACAGACACAATCGGAGATCAATTTCATGGCATTGTTTTAGCTTATTTGTGCTTTGCTTAAAAATGCAGATAAAGGTACAAGTGTGATTCAACTCAGTAACAACTGTCTCGTAAATGAAACATGTCAATATTAATAAGCTAGAGCACAGAAATACTCACTTGGGTCATATCTGACAGTCGACAGTGGACACCTATATGTATCACATTTTATTGGGAGCCTGCTGAGGCTATACTTTAGGCACTGGGCTGTTAGCTCAAGGCCAGCAGTTCTGACCTATGGGAGGACAAAGTCTCTTTTCTCCTGTGAAGGGTGATAGTGTTGGAAGCCGTCAATTTAGGTGCGATGAGACAGGGTCTACTTGCTGACAGTGCAGTCCAGCATCATGGATAAGAAAAGGAGGTATTTTCAATTTCACTGCATAGAAAACTTGGCCTTAGAATTGGTCCCTCTGTGTTCAACTTCCTGGTGAGATTTTGCACTTCTCTTTCGCGTGCAGTGGAACTGAATCCCCATTTCCACAAGATCCCCGTTAGATTCAGTGTCTGTAGGGTGAGAGGGCAAAGGTTCTGCTGGCAGTCAAACCAGAATGCACCAGTTTGAAGGAGAGTCAGGCCAAAACAATTACGTTTTCCAAGCTAACTTTCTCAGGTGGAACTTCAACTCAGGTCACCAGGTGTCAAGGCCAGGGCTCATTTTCAGCTCAGATGGGGACAAGGTACTCACCAGGAGAAAGGGCCTTTTAGTGCCTGGCTATTACCTGGGTTCAGAAGTGGGATTGCAAAGGGAATGAAATATACCTTCACAATTCAGCATTTACTATAGCCTAATCAGAGGGTGTGTTTGTGGGTATTGATGGACACGATAGGCATGTGAGTGTGCATACTTGTATTTTGCCTGTGACCATCCTTGACATGTACTATCCAGGATCCACAGGGCTTGTGCAGCTGAAAAAGCATCGGTGCCCCTGGCCTAAGTGGCCTAAGTGGCATTAGACGTGGCCTACACCACAGTCGTAAAGGGCACGTCTGAGTTAGCTCTCCCCGTCCTGTTTCAATGCACCCCAGTTGAGAGACAGCCCTCAAGTGTCTCTCACAGTTAAAGTTCCCAATCAGGTACTTGCTTTTTGACTCTGATGTGTTTCATGGACAAACCCGGATCTTGAGTTTTCAACTGTTAAAAGATACAACCTGATGTCTTAAAAAAAAAAAAGAAGTCTTCCCCCCAGAATCGTTCATTATTTATACAGCATTCCAAATGTATTGTGCAACTCAGATGGACTGGATGTTTAGTTTGCCCTTGGCCAGTAACTTATTTCCCAGCAGTTCAACCTAAAATTCTGGAAATTGACTTCTTCGTGTGTTTTCCCAGAAGCAGGTAATGCAGCAGTGTCTGTGTGTCATCGGCCTGAGAAGATCAGAGCAAAGGCTACGAACGCGACAAACACTGTGGGTTGCAGATGCCTGGTTCTTAACTCCTGCCATGTTTTATGCTTCCAGACCAAACAAAGAACAAGCTAACAGCCGAGAGATTAATGCAAAAAAGGTGGCTCTTCCCCAAACATCTTGCCTCTTTATCCCACTGTCTGAAAAATGAATTGAGGTGTCCAGAACTCGCAGCGCCTTTGCATTTTTCTTCATTAGGAAGTGTATTTGTAAAACAAGCTCCAAATTTTTGCCATTCATGATTCCCGGGCACGGGGTGATATTCTTCAGTGACACACTCTTCGATGTATGTGAGCCCAGGGATCGTCTCTCATGCAGGGCACCCGTAGTTGGGGCTCAGCTGAAGCCCCCCTCCCTCACGCGCCTGCGGAACAACAGCGGCTCATTATCGGCAGCACGTTGCAAAGGGCGGTGCAAGCAGAAAAATCAATCTGATTGCCTGGATAGCTCTGCAAAATCATTCCGAGGGAGGAAAAGGGGAAAAAAGAAAAAGAGGTTGGCGAGTCGGGAGCAAAGAGGCCAGGAGAGTGGAAAAGAGCAGGAACGAGGACATAAAGCTGCGCAGGTCCATAAGGACTGAAGTTTAATGGCTGAGTGCTTGTTTTGAACTGTGACCTGAGGTTTGGCTGGGCACTAACAGTGGCATGCCTCATCAGCCACTGTCATAGCCACCCCAGGGTACACCTCCAGCAGGGAGTCAGCTCCGTATCCTGAATTCTCAACTACCAGCTCCCCACTGCCTCCTCCACACGCACTGCGGAGACCCTGCCGAGAAATCAGCATGCAGCCCAAGAAAGCATCCTTTCCTCTGGAATAAAAATTAATATTACTTGTCATATTTCATGTCTGAGCTCTTTTCATGCTTTATCCTCTGGTAATGAGGGCTAAATTACCAATATTAGTAGATTTTCATGGCTAGCACAGAAAGAGCTGTTACCAGAATAAATGTTTGCCTTGCTTCTGTTGGACAGAGGCTTTGCTAATGCAGCTTTGCTAATTATTTCTAAATAGGCAATAATCTGCATCCCCTAGTGCTGGGTAGTGGATTGGCCACGTACCTGCTATTTCCCTTATTTACATGTTTTACAACTTTATCAACTACACTAATTACACTCTGAGCACTGTTTAAAATTTTCTGTTAATAGAGATACAATGATGCACCAGAGGATGTGTATTTATGCCATAATTACGCCTCTGTTCCTACGATGCAGCCTCCAATTAGCTGTCTACGGTGGCACAAGCAGCTGCCTGATATTCTAAAGCAGTGAAACATCTGCACGGCGGATGATACGCTCACATGGATTTTTTTTTAAGCCTAGAAATTTACACCCAAGGGAGTGCAGACAAATAGGAGCCTGTCATGTGCAGGGATGATTAGAAATCCTCACCATGGCAACACTGGAGCACCATGTCACAGAGTGAGGGGACACATGTCTAGATGAAGGCGCTAAAAACATTTGCCTTTTTTTTTTATTTTAGCTTCAGTCTTCCAAACTTCCCTCCGCCCCCTTCCTCTTTTTCTTATTCTTCTCTTTGCATCTAAAGCCAACCAAAACAGCAGGTGAGAAGGCCAAAGTCTGCAGCCATGCAAGGCGTGTGACACACGGGACTGAGTGTCAGGAAAAACAGTGAGCAATCCGAAACGCTAGACCCAGGAAACATGCATGGCCAGCAACTCAAGGGTGTGTGTGCGTGCATGCGTGCATGTGTGTGTGTGTTCATTTAGTTTCAAAATTATTAGAATCATATTTAAAAAACAAACAAACAAACAAAATGGTGTGTTGAGAGCAAGAGCCAAGGTAGAAAATAAATAACAGACAGAAGACAATAGTTGAGGTACCTTATTTCAAAGATGACACCTAATTTGAAATTTCCTTTTAACCCTCATTAACAGTTACAATTTCTGCATGAACAGTTGGCTAGCACACATTAGTGAGAGCAGGAGAAGGCACACGAATGTCTCCTAGTTTGATATTGAATATATTTCTATGGTTGTTTCTTGGATAAGGCAGCCTGTATGAAGAAAGTCTGTGGATGTAGTTAGCTATACCAAAAAGGAGCAAATATAAATAAAATGCAAAAATGCAAAAAATATAAATAAAATGCAAAAATGCACCATTGCGGTTTTGAGAATCATTGTTATAGTTAACAACATGTTAACTATATCTATATCTATCTATATATATATATTTCAGGAATAATACTGGACTTTGCCTCTGCTTTGACCACGGATGCATCAAATATGAATCCTTTGGTATCAGATATTTTGTTTGCGTACTGCCGTCGTCACTGTATCACACTGTAGTTTCAGTTACATTGAAAATTGGTTTTTCTCAGAATTATTTAATCAGATATGGGAACATTTCACAACAATTAATAACAAAGACTTTTTACAAAGGCATTTAATTAGCAGCTGAGAGGTGAAAGGGCTACTACTAGTGGAATAATTAGAGAAAATGCTTTAATAGAAAGGGTAATTATAGGTAGTAACAAAAAAAAAACCCAGATCGTTTGGGTTAAATGATGGAAATGCCTTAAGTATGGGGCGATTTACATTAAGAATCAAACCTAATCATGTGTTTCTCAACCTCTTTGGAGCACTACCTGAGAAGTTCTAGAACATCAGGATCAAGTACGGCTTGTATGACCATGACTGTGCTTCTGCTGTCAGTCATTCCTCTAAAGTCCTGTAGTTCTTCTCTTGAGGAATGATACAAGGGGATGCTCCAGTCAAAACAAAAGTTTAGCTTATTGCATGTGCATTTATTTACTTATTTACACATGCATATCTCTATTCATATATATATGATTCTTTGTACCTATGTATGTATCTATATATGTATCTATGTATCTATTATCCATCTACTATCTATCTATCTATCTATCTATCTATCAAGGCTGGAACTGTTTTCAAAATAAATGCATAATTATCCAGGTCTTTGATATAAAATATCAGTTAGAGGTATATTTTAGAGTGCTAATGCTACCATTCATCTAAAATCTTTAAGTGACTATAAATTATAATGATCTCCCCACCCTCACCCCAAGCCTCTTCAAAAGATCATGTCCATGTCGAGGCTACAGAATATGTGGCTGTGTTTAGGTCAATAGCAAATAAGTTTCTAAGACCTACTTTTTCTAGTGTACCAACTGAGACCCAGGTCCCACTGGGGGCATACACAATGCTTTTGATAGCCCTTGTCAGCCCCAGGCTTTTTGCAGACCTGGACACTGCGGCACCTTACTGTGTTTACCAATGACGTCCCAAAATATGATGCTAACAGTGGAAATGGCTTTTCTCTACTTTATTACTTAAGTAATGCATTCAATTCCAAAAGAAACATTGGGAGTGGCCTTCATTTTCCAAAAGCCAGCAAGTAAATCCTGAGTAGATTTGTATATTAGCTACATAATTCTTGTCATGAGTCTGGCCTGTGTGGCTCATCCCACCTCAGCATCCCATATTTTGTACAAACCTTATATTACCGAAGTATGATACCGAAGATCCACCATCCACCACATTTGTCAGCGTAAGGACAGAGTTTATCTGATAAAGAAGTCATTTTTGGAAAGTGCAGATGCTCCCACTGTGAAGCATTAAATGTGGCCCCTCTTAGATACATAGAATGGGGTTCCGGTCGACTGAACGCAAGCTGATAAGCTCTGCACAGCTCAGAATGCTGTTTGCCCACATACTAATGTTAAACAAAAGAACCGCAGTCTGCAGAGAAAGGATGCGGGTCAGGCCAGTAAATTGCTTAAACCCTTAGGCAGCCTTCCGAAAAGAAAAGGCATGAAAGAAGCTGATATGAGCTTTTATGCAGAATTGTTCTGTTTATTATCCCTGTTAAAGAAATGATGGCAAGTGTCTTGTGAAACTATATATTCCCAAGAAGACAAGGGGATGGACTCTCTAAACAAGATACAATATGCCATTGGTCATCATTCAATAAGCCATGCACCTCCTCTATTTTATCTCTAGATTCCAAATACAATGAAAAGGCATTAAGAGAGCTGCATGGCTGATAACCATAAATGCAGCTAAATTGTATCCTAGGATTATGTTAGCTGATTTGTCACTGGGCATTCCAAGCTAATAGCAATCTGTTGGGGGAGATTTTCATTTTGTATAAAAATTGCACTATCCTCCATTAAAACTTTGTTAGTGTTCAATTGTGATGACTCTATTTCAAGTAGATGGTTGAGACGGTTTAAAAATAAGCTTTCAGCAGAGTATATCATTGTGGCAACATGTCAGCTTCTCCAGGGTAGAGCAGGTATATAACTTTATTAGGAAAAGTATCCAATGGATAACATGACAGTTGGTATGGCCTCTCCCCGTGGTTAGGGATTGTAACTCGAAGAAGGGAGCATTATCTTGAGTTTACTACACTTTCAGTACTTCTCCCCAGAACTGGTCTTCAAAGAGAAACAGTGTCTTGCATGAAAGCAGATGATTCTTCTGCTCAGTTTTCCCTCTTTTTCCTCCCCTCTTGTGGAGAAGACCCTCCTCTGTTCTGATGCATTTGGTGGGACAAAGATAGTGAGGGAAGACTCCAAGGTTTAAAGGGCAATCAGATGTGTGAACTCTAACAAGTAATATAGGAAGGAGAGATTTGGCCACCAGAGAGTCATTGGAGAGGAGTAATAAATAAAACAATACAATGTCAAGACTGAATAAAGAAAAACACACAGGCAATTGTACCAACAATAAAAAATTAAAAATTACCCTTAGCTTAAAACTAGTATAACATGCCATTGAGTACTACTTTGACATTTCCCTGCGGCTTTTCTCAACAGGCAACAAATGAAAACAATCTTGAGACCATTCTGCTCAAGGCTCAGCACAGGAGGCATGTCCATACTTTGTCACTGGGCAATCTTACACTCATGGTAAGGCTTCCAGTGATTACATCAACAGGAGCAACAGGCTTTTAACAGGAACAACACACACTCCTCTGATTTCCACCATCAACAAAACAACAACAAAATAAGACTTGAACACACACACACAGGATTTCCACATATTGTATTATGAACATAAAGATCTACCCGAGGTTGAGGGATCTTTTCAAACAGAGTTCTGAAGAAGTGACAAAGACAGCCCCAGCCAGCAAAGGAGAGTCAAAGTCGTCTGGGTACGTGAGACAGAGGCTTGTATAGACTCCATATGACCAGGGCAGAGCTCAGCTAAGAACAGACATCAAAAGAAAGGGCGTCAAAGAAGCAACAAGCATTTCATCTCCAGATTGAGGGGGGAAAACAAGATTTTGACATTCTGACATTGCAACGCTCATGAGTGGTCCATGGAGGGAGCTGTTGACACAAGTTCCTGGGTGGAGATAAAATGATACCAGTGCATCCATCAGAAAAGGAGACGGAAAGCGAAGCAAACTTAACTAAACAACACATTTGAAATGATTTGGCAGAAATAACTTTCCTCTAAGCTACAAATCTGCTCTCCAAGGGCTTTGCCTAATGTGGATCCCTCCCATGCCCCCTCTGTGTGTGGATCAGAGCCAGTGTCACAGCCTCCGTCTGTCCAGGGAGGAGGCAGCATTCTCGCAGTGACACAAATAAGCCCTGGAGCCCAGGAGGAAGGCTGGGAAGTGCTGAGAGGGGCAAAAAAGGAGTCGGTTAACCCCTGCCGCGCCAGCATGATCGTTATGGTAAATGTTTACTCTGGCCAGACAATTAGATAAATAGATTGGAGGCATGCTCCCCTCTCTCCAAGGGGTCGGGGATGCAGGAGCAGGGGCTTTTTACATAACATCTGACTCCCGAATGCATAATGGGCACATCACTTGCAATCATTTTCATTTCACACATTCCCCTCTCTGGAAGTTTTGCAGAGTAAGCCTTTCCTTTTCTTCCTTCTCCTTGGCAATAGGCATTGACAGGCTTTGGATGATGAAAGTAGAAGATATCTATTCAGGGACGAGGAAGCATGATTCCCAAATACCCTCACAGGCCCCTCAGAAAAGTCCTCACTGGCCTCCCGCCTGTGCCTAAAGGGTGGGTGGAAACACAGGGCAAAGGACAGTGTCCCATGAGCAAGCAGCTCCTCCTTAGGACTCCTTTGGGGGGAACACCTTTAGGAAGCAGATCCAATTTCTCTGAGTCTGAGAAAGCTGATGTTGATAACACATCTTCTTCTAAATGAGATAGGCTTTCAAAGGAAATCCAGATGTCCTCTCCTCCCCATGTCTTTTCTTTAAACCTCTGGGGGAGGTGGGGGGGGGGGGTGTGTGCAGGGGGAAGCTCAGCTCAACAAGGAATGTGATGTAACTTGTCACTCAAATTATTTTGTACCAACAAACGATTTTGGGGGGCAAATAAGGCTTTCTTTATTTGTTTGCTTTTTGCTTTAACAGCACATACATGTTTCCTTTTCAGAAAACTTAGCATGAGGACAACAATTTGAGGTGCAGGGGCATTTTTCGAAATACAGATTTGAAAAGAAAAAGGTATTCTGTCATTTTTTCAATTTCTGTGATGTTTGCACACATACTCAGTTAATCTAACAAAGAATAGTGCCCTAAGGCCACAAGGGATATACATTTGAAGGACGGTGGATGATTTTCAAATAAATAAAGAATATCAAAACATAAACTGTGTTCTAACATTATATACGCAGGTCTGGTACTAAAGAAGTCTTGACTCTCACTTCCATTAATCAATGCTGAATAATACGGATCCCTGGGGGTTTCTGAGACTAACTGTTCAGGGGAGTAGAAAATCCAGTCTTGCTTCTGGTAGCTTCGAACTGTGGGTCATTAGAGTTGCAGCTCAACATGTAACCACTACCCTGGTAGTTCTCCTTTAAAGAAGTACAGAGGGATGGAAAGTGATCAGTAAATGGTGAGGGCCCTGTAATAATTAGGCCTGTAATGACCTAATTATTCTCGTAGGAGAGTTTTGGTGGGACAGAATGTATTCCTAGCATCCAGAAGCTGTGGTAAGGAGCAGTCCTTGTGGATTCATCAACGCTGCCAGGAGATAGTTGCAGAGGCACTGCAGACCTTCCGGTGACTTCCACGTCCCACGCTCGCTGTGTTTTGTTAGGCTCGTCTTAGAAAGCACAAGGCTTAAGTGCTACCATTCATCATATTATGTTCAGGGTTTACTTGCTGGTGAGTTAAATTTCGCTCTACTTTCGAAGAAAGAATCCCTCCCAAAGTGACTTTCCAGTATCTGCATTGCCGAGGTTTTCATGAAGTACGCTAATTGGTCAGCCTGCATGAGCATTATTTATTGTTTCATTAATTATTTATAGTCAGGGAAACCTATATAATGGGACAGAAACAAAAAAAGGAGGAAACAAATGGAAGTGACTGGTGAACCAGTTCGGTAATATTTCTTCCAAAGTAGAAAAATTACTTGATAACAAACATTATTCTAGGACACGATCTAAATGAGTAGCATCTTTTAGACACTAAGGCAGAAGATCTCAACCTGTGGGTTGTGACCCCTCTGGAGGCTGAATGACCCTTTCACAGGAGTTACCTGATTCATAACAGTAGCAAAATTACAGTTATGAAGTAGCAACAAAAAATAATTTTATGGGGTGGTTCACTACAACATGAGGAACTGTATGAAAGGGCAGCTGCATGTGCACTAAGGGGATTTACATATGGGCTGTTCTTCAATAAGTCAATATGCCAAAATGTCTTAGCTAGAGACTTTTGGAGCCATTTTTACTTCTGTGTCCTCTGAACATGCTCAGACTTGCTAGTTGTGTCTCCTCATCTGTAAAATGGCCACATTGTGCAGGATTTTTCATTTAATATGGTTAGTACAACCATTCAAAGCTCCTCTCATTCAGATAACTAAAGATTTTGTACTGCATTAGCTAGATGTTTTCACTTTCTTTAAACTATTAGAGGCCAAAAATAAATCCTGTGGTCAAAAATGTCATCACTCATGTGCACCTAAACTCTTGATTATTCTGGGAGTGAAAATCTTAAAACCTATGGGAAAACGGGGGAAAACAAAATCAAATTATGTGGCTATGGTGTTTGCTTTTGTTCCTCATCAAAGAGAAATATAGTCCCTCAGTGTCTCAGGACTAATGGAGACATTCCCAAGAAGGGTCATCTTGAATCTCCAATGTTTGAGGTAGCAGTAAACCAAAAAGCAACAAGTTGATTAGAACTCCTTATAATCACATACCATGTTTCCTAGGCTATAAAACATTATGGGAAGAGAGGGCCTCATGTTTCTTCCATAGCGTGACTGATGATTTTAAACCTCAGATCTGAAGGTTTGCCATCCAACACTTACTTAAAAGTGACAATAGCCCTACCTGTTGGTTAGAAGGGGAACATATTTTAATTACTGCACACTTAGCCATTCCAGTCAATAGAAACCCCAGTTGCTCAGTAGGTTATGCGTAGGGCTGCTAACCACCAAGGCAGTCATTGGAAATCACCAACTGCACCCTGGGAGAAAGATGAAGCTTCCTACTTCCATAAAGAGTTAGTTACAATATCAGAAACCCATGGGGCAGTTGTATGTGGGCTTGTTGGGTCACTTGAGCCCAAATCTACTTGAGGGTAGTGAGGTTGGAGTTTTGGAGCTGCTGCAATCTGCATATGAAAAGTCTTATTCAGAAATCCATTACTTTGGCTGATAGATTTGTCATCCAAACTGGACTCCTTTAGGGAATGAAAGAGGGTACTATGACCACCATCCTCTGGTTTGGGAAAACAATGGCTCTCGATTTATCACCCAAATCCTGACTAACTTGCTTAAATGAATACATAAAATAAAAACTTGTGAATTACTTTCTCCTTTATTCACAAACTTCTCACCCGAGTGATTGACACATTTATCTTATTTTATACAGACATTAATCTATAATATGTTGTGATCATTCAAATATTTTTTTAAAAAGCAGTACAAGTTTTCTTATACCAACTCAAATTAATCAGTAGCTATTATTATGGAGATAAAATTCTCCATAGAAAAGGATTTTGCTGCCTTAAACTAACCAAGGGAACATTTAGACATATTCAGATGATTTCAAGAGGACATTAAAGGGTAACATTAACATTGAGTTATTTTTGCCCTAATTTTAAAATGCAGGCCACTACAGAATATTGACTAAACTTTAGCTTTTAATCTCTTTGGTGATAGCTCCATCACCTTTAATTGACGGAGAGATCTGGAGCTAGGTACTATAAAATAATGTGAGTAGAGCAGTGAAGCAACAGTGAAAATTGCTAAAACTGTGAGGGAGCCACATACACATTTGGCCCAAGGAGGTGAACAAAATGGACTGATAGGAGCTGCAGGAGCTCTTACTTGGGTACAGGATCATCTTGCCATCAACTGTGACCTAACACGGTCACCAACAGTTGATATATGTGCAGTAGTTACGAAGGCTAAACTCTTGATCAATATGTCAGATTTCAAAAGCGATTGCAACAAAGTAGACTCCGGATTATGAAGGAGCTGAATGCACAAAGGCAATGGAAGGACAAATCAAGCAGGACCCCCTGCATTTTGCATGTCAAAGGACAGCACACATGACGTTGGTCTAGCAATGCATGGAGTCCTTAGGAAGGCAGTAGTCTGTGGATCAATTGGTGGGCTAAAAATGTTAAACATTACAAGTTAATTATTAGGAAGAAGAAAAAAGAGAGGAGGAGCATGAACACATGCAGAATTCTGGAAACCCCCGTAATTCTGTCCAGGCCTGTAACTTGCTCATGGCTCACCTAACCATCCATTAACATGATAATGCCCATTAATCCTGCCAAACACAACTCATCTGTCATCCTCAGTGGCAATCCATCTGTGTGCATGTTGAGGGGTGAAATTCACAGTTTTAGCTGTCCAGGGATTAGCTTCAGAGGAAGGGCTGATTTTCCCTAATTCTTTGCGAAGAAAGCACTCATTTGTTTGCATTTATTGAAGCACCTATTTACTTTTCAGCTTTCATCATCTCACCAACATCTTAAGCAAAAACTAAACAGAGGAGACTGAATAAAATGGCAATAAAATTATCTCAGAACAATCAAGCCAATTTTCTCCTATTCCAAAGTTTATGATATTATTATTTTTCTTTTCTTGGCTGATCTTGGGAATGTATTTGTCAGAGCAAAGGAAAATGTGTACAGATACTTATATCTTTAAATTTGCTAAGTGACATTCTATATTGATTTTTTAAATTAGTTTAAATGAGTAAAATTTATAAGTATTTCGTTGGAATATGTATTACGAGAAATAGGTACTGCTTTAAGGAAAGAAAGAATAAAAGCAGCTCTTCGGCGCAACTAATAGGTATACATGAATAAAGGATAAACACAGTAAATACTATAACTTTCCATAGTTCTTCAACAATAATAGCAACCAGAATTTTATGACTGATGACATAGGCACATATGTATGCCTATAACAAAGAGGAAGGGTATATGGAGTAAATGCACATGCATCGTTAGGTATAATTATGGATATAAATGTGCATGTGTGCATATATGTATGCATGAAGATATATGCATTTGTGCACAAACAGATGCATACATACCATACATGTGTATATATATACACACCATACCTGTGTAGAAACACATGTGTATACACACTTATAGAGATTAGATCACAAGGGGGAAAAGTTAAGGAAGCTTCAAAAATATATTCAAATATCTCCTATGACTGAGGTTTTGGGCTTAAAGTGGATATGAATTATAGTCTTAGGGACAGCTAGGTAAATAGCCATAATATAGTTCAATAAAATAATGGTCTAAATTTTCATTAGGCTAATTTCCTAATTAGGCTAATTTAAAAGTCTGTGAGTGGCCATCTAAGATACAACTATTGCTTCTTCCCATCTGAGCACAGGGAAGTGAGGGAAATCAAAGACTCCAGGATTAGATTAGTTTGCAGGACTAATGGTCCACATAAACCACAGACTGCTTTAACTTAAGACCAGAAGAACCAGAGAATGGCCAGCTACTGTTACTGGTGATTCTGATGACGGGTGCAATAGATGATCTCAGTTACATAGGAACAACACATACAAACATTCAAACTCATAAAACATAAAAATCTTTTGTGTGCATAGTGTCGGTATGGGTTGGGATCAACTAATAGCAACAAAGCTAGTATTAAAGAATTTTGTCAGTTTCTTAGGTCTGAAATATATGGTCAATATGTATTGATAATTACTGACTACTGGAATGTGAAAATTAGAACCAAAGAAGAAGGCATAGTAGTTGTGAAATATAGACTTGATTGAAATGAAGCTTGAGATCACATGATAAAAATTTGCATAACTAAAGATTCCACATGAAATACATAGGGGTTAAACTTACTCAATTTCTAGAGAATCTCAATTTCTAGAGAAAACATCAGTCAAAATAAGATAGGGGCTTACTGTGAAACAGAGCACTGATTATAACCCACCTAAGTTTAGAGAACACCTTAATAACAGATTTTACTCACTGAACAGTTATGACAGATTTGGTGAGTTGTGGGATGATATCAAGAACATCATACATGAAGAAAGTCAAAGGTCATTGGGAAGACATGAACAAAGTAAAAACAAAATTGCTATTCAAAGAGATTCTGAGACCCTAAAGTTGTTATTGAATGTAGAGTAGTTAAAGTGAATGGAAGAAATGATGGAGTAAAAGAGCTGAACAGAAAATTTCAAAGGGCAGCTCAATGTAAAGACAAAAAAAATTTCTGGGCCAATAGCCAAGATCATGATCAACTAAGGAAAGATTGATATTGCCAAGGAATTCATTTCAGTGGGATTCACAATCAATGTTTAATGAAAGCAGCAGCCAAGACATTAAACTGCATACTGTTTTGGGCAAATCTGCTGCCGTGAATAATAAAAGCAAACAAACTCCCTGTCAGCGAGTCAGATCTTACCCAGAGTGATCCTGAAGGGCAGAGTAGAACTGCCCCTTCTGAAACTTTAAATTCTTAAAGACTGAGATGAGTCTGACTCAAGCCATGGTATTTTCAACCACCTCATATGTGTATACATACTAGACAATTAATAAAGCTAGAGAAGAATGGATGTATCTGAATCATGGTACTGGCAAAGACTATTGCAAGTATCATGGACCACAAGCAGAACAACAGAACAGAAGATTCTTGAGAATCAAGGTTGGCAAGGTTGTATCAAATATCTTTTGGACAGGTTGTCAGGAGAGTCCAGTCTCTGGAAAGGAATCACATGCTTGGTAAGTAGAAGGCTTATAAAAAAGAGGAAGACCCTTGATGAAATAGAGTGACAGAGTATCTGCCACTAGGGGATCAAGCTCGGCAACCATTCTGAACATGGCTTTGCACTGGGCAGGATTTCATTCTGTTTTACATAGGTTTGTTCTGGGGCAGAACCACCTTCACGGCTCCTCACAATAAAAACAGTATAAGTCAAACAAGAAAACCTGTGAGGGAATGCACTCTTTAGAACAGTCAACTTATTCAACAGCACATGATCAGGAGGGCAGAGAAATTGAAGACATAAATATGGGGAACTCACTGCCATCGAGTCAATGTTGTTGCTTAAGGGCACTATAGGATAGGGTAGAACTGTAACTGTGAGTTTCTTAAACTGTGACTTCTGGGAGTAAAAAGCTCTGTTTTTCTCCCAGAGAGAAGCTGGGTGACTGAACTGCCAACCTTGAGATGAGCAGCCCAATGAATGACTATTGCTTCACAAGGGCTCCTCAAATACTGGCAAAGGTGGATTGAAAAGGGGGCAGTTTTCACACAATGAGGGGATAGAAACCAAAGAGTATCATCAAAGAATTTGTCTGTGAATTGTCCAGGATATAGTTTTACAGTGTAAACTTTCACCTAGAACATAACAAAATGTATAAATGAAGATGTAGCTTTCATTTTTCCCACATCATTCAGTTAAAATCAGGGCCTCCATAAAAATACAAGACATTTTTGTTTTTAGAACATTGTTATTTATCTTCTTGTGTTGATCCGTTACCCAAATGTTACATGGTCTGATGTGTGGGAAATATCAACTTTGAAACAAATTATATCAATATAATAAGAAAACACAATCCTTCTTCTAATGCAAATCTATTCAAGTAGAAGATGTATTTTCAAGAGAAGTACGATCAAAATGTATTGAAAGTAAATCAACTATCCTAATTAGTTAATTCAGCACAAAGAAACCTCAGTTGGAAAGCCTGATGACCGGTTAAAAGAAAACAAAACAGAAAATGCCACAGACATCAAGTTAATTCTGACTCATAAAACTCTATGAGACAGAGTAGAACTGCTTTATTGGGTTTACCAAGAATGTAAAGCATTATGGGAGCAGACTACCTGGTCTTTCTCGTGCAAAAGTGCTGGTCAAATTGAACTAGTGTGGGAAGGAGTCAAATGCTGCCTCATTGCACCATCGGGGCTCATAATTGTTCACTTTCTAACAGGGTACGATGATGCTTGAATAATACTGCAATACTCTGCGGTGAGAAGGGAGAGATTCATTTAACTGTTAAACAACAGTCATGTGCAAACAATAGATCTGGTTCCTTTTTGACCAGATCTATCTGTCAATTCACTAAACTAACCAACATTAGCCAGGCATTTTAGGAAGGGTTACTGAAGTGACTTCTCTGGAAACTGAGCAGATTTTACAGGACAAAGGACTTCATCAGAACATACTTTTGAGGAGAACTGGAGCAAATGTAGCTGGCTACTTCGTGGTCAGGACTTCTTAGTTAGCATGTCCTATGGCGCTCTCATTGGGAAATCTCTGAGGTAATTATTCTACAGATTATGCGGTTTCTTCATCTGTAAAGTGTGCACAAAACAGGCTCTCAAAAAATATTGTGAGCTAAGCACAGAGCAAACACTACATCAGAGTGGGCTTATATTGTTATTCTATAGGTTTTTCATATACATATGCATATATATGCACAAGAAACTACATAGAATTAAATTTGCACAACTCCCTTTAGAAAACACAAACCTAGAATAAAAAACATTGGACAATTTCTATCATTAAAAGAACCTATTGAACAAAAAGAGATAAACAATCTGAATAATAAAAGAGTACCTATTAAAGAAAGAAAATGAAATCCAAGAGAAATAAAAAATAAACTATAAAAGTTGATACTTGAGCCACACACATTATCACTGCTGGTCACACCTGGAAATGGAAACATTAAAGCAAAACACTCCTATTTTCCTTTGTTTTTTTTTCTTCCTTTCAAGACACTACTAATGGAAATGGCATAAAAATATCTGTGCATGGCAGCACATCTAAAAAAGGAGCATCTATGTAAATAGTGCATGAAAGAGGCATGAAAGAATTTAGTAGGCTTCATTTGGGTCTTTAGACCAAATAGCACAGATTTGGCCCCCAGATGTGCATGCATTCATGAGGTGATACTACATTTGACTGAGGCTGTGCAAACAACCCCAAAGCAAAATGAGCCCATGCTTGATGCCTAAAGAGTTGGAACTGCAATTTCCAGACGAGAGGGTCAGAGATGCAACTTGAGCAGAGGCAATGTTCTGTTTCAAACTCATTGCGTTCAGAGTGACTTTCTTAAGAGAAAGAAGTTGTCGGTCTGCTTTGTTTTTTTTTTTCCTAGATGGACTTAATAGCTAATTTTTCTTCCAAAATTACTTAAATATTTAAAAACATATTTTTTGAAGTGACAAAAGCTTGCATGTAAAGCCAACTAAAACTCTGTGGATATATGTGATTTATCTAAGCCAGTGGAAGGTGCAATACACGGTGTGTGCACAGAACAGAACTTCAGCCTCGCCAAAGTGAACCCAGGGCATGTGCTTGAATATGCAATGGTGCAATCACGAACATAAATGTACTTGCTGCACTCAATTAAACATTGCATTGTACATGTGTGTTTATTCAATTGTGTGAAGATCCAGTGATTGAAACACATGAGCATGGCACATTTGTCTCAATCTGTACTGCATTTATTTAAACGTACAATCAATCATTGGCCTCTGCTTTTATTTTTCTCCTTTGTATTTTTGGAGAATACTAAATATCAGCTGTTGTGTGCATGCTGGGTCATGATGAAGAACCTAAATGCACATTTAGAAACCCAATATGAAATTGTGACTTTCACGGGAAAATCATTGGCAAATGGGCAACTGCCATCAAGAATAATATATAAGGCCAACATTGATAGATGATTGTATACATTGTGGCTCATAATTAGCAAAATAATATGTAAAAGGCATTAAAATCTATATCAAAATTTTATTTATTAATTTTTATTTGCTTCTTGATGTATTGAGTCTTGTTGAGTCAATATTTTAAAACTTTTTTGTTTTTCTTTTGTCTTTTTGATGTCAGAGATCATCAAAAACCAAAGAATAGAAAACTAGACATAAAATGTATCAATTTTTCCTCTCACATTTTCTTCACACACAGTTGAAACATCTCTGCTGGCTATGCCTGCAGCAAGTGACCAATATGGTGGGCGGGTCAGTAGATGGGTTTCCACCTTGAAAAGTAGCCAGATCCTGTCCTCAGAACCATGCTCATGATGGTCATTCTGACGCCGCCAGCATGTAGACCTCCTCAATAATTTCCCAAAGCAGGGAGTTGATATTGCTAACGCAGAGAGATTAATACACATTGTTGGAAAAGCTCTTAACTCTTTTTCAGGGTACACGATCTCACTTGTGGCCATGAATTCAATGTATACCCACAGTGACTCTGTTGGGGAGAGTAGGACAGCTCCTTTGAGTTTCCAAGATTTGAATCATTACAGAAGGCAGCCTCACAGTTCTTCCTTGGAGTTTCTGGTGGGTTAGAACTCTTGATCTTGAAGTGAGCAGCTCAGTGCATAAGCCACTACATCACTAGGGATTCTTGGATACAAGATTCAAAGGCTCAACACACTGCCATCGTGTCATTCCAACTCAGAGCAAGCCTGTATGACCGAGTAGACCTGACCATTAGGGACTCTTACTCTCTGTGTTTCTAGGAGTAACAGGACATACTACGACACGACACGACAGGTTGGTCTTTATCCCTCAGAGAGTTGGTGGGTTCCAGCCACTGTGCAACCCTCTACACCACCAAAGTTGCTCTAGGTACACTACAGTGTTCTGTTATCTTAAAAAGTCAGTTCAATTTCAATTTGTTGTTTTAACTGTGGCAACTCTATCTGCCCTGACTTGACGCAGGGTCTCTTCTGGGCAAATTATCCTGCCCAATGTTCTGGACTAGGCTCCTTGTATCATAATTTTTACATTCTAAACTGAATTGCTGCAAGTCAAGAGTTTCAGACACTCAGGGGATATTGTTCTTTCAATCTTTCAATCACGCACACAGAGAAAAATATTCCCTCTCACTTCTTGACTCTGGTTTATTTCTCTCCCTTGAACTAGAACCTTCTCTCCTCTGCTTGAGATAACAAACTCTCATCTTCCCATTCTGCATTTATAGCTCACTTGTTTAGAGAAGCTGTGATGAAAGATACCACTTTTCTTTTTTCTCAGTTATTCATTAATTCAATACGTAAAATATTTCAGGTACTTGTATCATAAGGGTACATAGGAGTGATACAATGAGAATGCCCGTGGAGTTGGCATGATCGCCATGGGACATTCCCACTCTGCATTCCACTATGATTCTCTCTTCCTTGTACTGGCTATGCTCTTTTGTCTTGTTTTTTCAAGTAGCCATTATAATCAGAGCAGTTCATGGAAAAATTGTTTGAGAAGTCCTCAATCCATCTCCCCACTTCAAACAGTTCCTCTTATTATTAACAGCTCACATGGCTGTGGTAGATTTATTACAATGGGCGAACCATTATTGATGTATTCATTGAGGTGCAGCTTACATCAGGGTTCACTCTGGGCTGCAGACTCCTCTGGGTTTTGACAAGTTCATAATGACATTTCTCCACACAGAGCCATTCCACTGCCTTGAATGTACCTTGTCTCCATCTAGTCATTCTCCTTTCCTCCGAATCCCTGGCAGCTACTGATGATGTCATTAGGTCTTTAGAGTTTCCTCTTTCAAAATTATACATCATGTGGTTTTCCCAGCTTGGCTTCTTGTATTAGAAACAAGCCTTTACAATTCCTCCACATTTCTTCAGAGGCTAGTAGCACATGTCTTTGCTATCACTGCATAATATTCCATGGTAGGGACACATCAACATTTGCTCATCCACTCACTTGCTGAAAGAAATCATACCTGCTTCTGCTTTCTGGCAGTTTTGAGTAAACAACATGTGCAGACTTCTATGCAAACAGGTTTCACTTCATTTGCATAAATATCTTGGAGGATGACTGCTGGACGGTGTCGTAAACCTATGTTTTACTCTGTTATTTTGCCATTTTAAAGTTGTTTACATTCTTTTTTGTTTTCCCCTCTAACACTACATTAATCAAACTTTCTGAAAGACCATCATCGGATCTCTTTTACTCACCTCTGCTTTCCTCAACACACATAATACTTCCTGGAACATGGTAACATGAGAACATCAAAAAAATATTAGGTGAATTCTCTTCCTGAAAAGTACAGATAAACGGCGTTCCCCTCATCACAATCACCCCTAGCTTTTACGTCAGGACACTCAGGTTGAATGGCACTAATGGACTGCCCCCTAGCATGCTGCAGGCCAGTTGCAGGACCAGAAATGCATCCTAAATAAGTTGGACTCAGAGTCTGTGACAACCCAAAGTATTTGGATTTGTACCTGTGAGCAAAAAGCAAGTGGTGATGAGTGTGGACTCCAGCGAGTGCCAAGTTTTAATTCAGGAAAATTACTTAACCTCCCTCATCTCTAGTAAGAATAATAACATTGAGTACCTTGATGTACTATAAACATTAAATCAGATGAGAGATGTGAAGTTCTTAGAACAATGTAAATATTATTATCATTGTTGTAGTAATTTTCATTTCCAAGCAGCAAAGAACCCACAATCACTGATGGAAATATTGGCAGTGAATTTATTTGAATTATAATCATTTTGATGAAATTCTCATACTTCTTCCTGTCTAGAGTAGTAAATCATCCTGTGCCATACCTCAAAATGTATTGGGAGCTAGATAAAAGATATGATGAAGGGAAAAAAAATGAATCAATTCCTTTGCTGAAGCTTATCTTTCAAAATAAGTTTAAGTTTAAATCATATTAAGCAAGGATAGATTTTTAAGTGTTTAAATATAAACTTTAGAGAGAAGATTCTCCTTTATCGTTGTTAAATAAATCGTGTAGTATTATCTTCATGCCTATAAATTCTTGTTTGCTGTTGGTGGAGGGGTATGAAGGGGGAGACAATTATGTAAGATGATACTTAACCTATCTAATAAAACTATTGTCATCACTAAAATTAGATTTTAAGTATATTTTGATGCTCTAAAATTCAGTACACAGGGGAGTTATGATTACTTTTAGCAATAATCAAAAGCTAGCCTCTGACTCAATTTAAAGACAGAAGAATGAAAATGGGAGTTATAATTGTACACACATTGCTTTCAATTTTTAACATCAAAAAAATTCTGTGAGCCTCACAAAAGTGTGTTCTTTCTTATTTAGAGAACTAATTTATTAGGACCCCTCTCCATAATCCTTGGAGTAAAAGGTGATGAACAAAAAGGGACATGAGCAGGAAGCTCAAGAGAAGAAGACTGGACCTTTGGAGGGACAGGACTTCAACCAGAAAGAACTAGAGTGACTTAAGGCCACAGACCTCACTCAACCTTCTCTGTGCTTGGACCTTCCCCTGCACTCACAAAACCACTAGTCCAGAGACTAGTCCAGAGACCTGTCATTCAACATGAGTGCTCACTGTAGGCTCTAAGAGACATGGAAATTTCCGCATGAAGGACAATAGTCTGCCACAAAGTCAGCTGTTCAAAAACCACCAGCTACTCTGCAGAAGAAAGGTGATGCTTTCTACTCCCCTAACATTTAGTCTTGGAAAACCATGGGAGTCGTTCTACCATGTCTTACAAGGTCACTGAGAATCAGGATCTATTTGATGGTAGTATTTGGGTTTTTTTTTTTGGGGGGGGGGCGAGTTTTTTTTTTTTTTAAATAGGAGACAGGGTTTGAGTCCCCAAAGACCAATATTTAAATGGTAGGATCTGTCTACCTCACATCTGGGCAGCCCACACAGCAATGGCCACCCTGAGAGCTCCCTGACATTAGGACAATGTCCTTCCTGGCTATCTATCACGCAGAAGATAGACACAGAGACTTCTATGCCATACACTGCTTCTGAAATTCTATGCAACCTCACAGTCCCACAGATATCACCCTATCCTGATGTGTACTACTATAACCACATAATTTCCTAAGGCTTTCTATGTCATATTACATTGCATACATATTCCTCTGGTTTCCTACAGGGTGCCCATGACTCTCCTTTCACTTTCAAAAGTGTCCTGATTTGGAAGACAGATTATAAAATCCCATCACTATTCCCCTTGGATCACATTATTCAAGCTCTATACTAAGCAAATAACATGAGAAACAGAGCTGCATGAAGAACACAGCATGATCAGAGGGTGGCTCATTAACAAGTTGTGATATGCAGATGACACAACTTTGTTGGCTGAGACAAAGAGAATTTGGAGCACAGTGGTGAATTGCAAAGACTACAGTCTACAAATATATTACACCTCAACATAAAGAACACAAAAATCAATAGTGGAGGAAACATAGAAGTCAATAATTTTATTTTAATTGGAGTTACAATCAACGCCCATGGAAGCAGTCATTTGGAAATCAAATCCCATGTTGCACTGGGCAAATCTGTTGCAAAATATCTTTTTAAATGTTACAAAAGTGGGGGAAGAACAACAGAAACCATGGGAGAATGGAAACAGTGGTTGGTCTAAGATATGTAAATAATTATCATTTATAGCCTATCAAGGGGTCTTGTGGGGAGGAACTGATACTAAGGGCTCAATAGGAAGTCAATGTCTAGAAAAGAATGATGACAACATATGTACCAATATGCCTGATACAATTGATATATGGATTTTAATAAGTGCTGTAAAAGCTCCTAATAAAACGGTCTTTTATTCACAAAAGAAAAAAATGTTAAAAAAGCAAAGTTGTCACTTTGAAGACTAAGGTGTGCTCTACCCAAGACACCTTATTTTCAATTCCTTCCAGTATATGTGGGAAAAGGATAAGGGACACCAAAGAACAACTTTTGCATTTGAATTGCATTATAGAACAGATTATTAAAATGGACTACGAGAAGAATGAAAAGAAAAAACTGTGTTGAAAGAAAGTCTCCTTCTTTGGACATGAATGTCATCATGAGGGATAAGTCCCTGAGAAAAGGCATGATGTTTGGTACAGCCAAGGGCCATTGAAAAAGAGGAAGATTGTCAACAGGTGGCATGGTGTGGCTTTCAATGTAGAAAGGATTCTAAGAACCAGACACTGTTTCATTCTTTTGTACATAAGTTTGCTAGGAGTTGGAACTATTTTAATAACACCTAACAACTGACCACATAATGACTGTAAGACATCTGTCTTCTTATTCATTCTGTAGGGAGCATATTCACAGCCATAAGAATCAACAAACCAAAGCATCAGGTGTGGCAGGCAAATTTTCAATTATTTTAAACATCAGTAGTTTGATCTTTGCTGCCATAGAGTAATCAAGACCAAATATAATATATGTTCAACTTGTTTATTTGTTTAATTAAAAAGTTTTATTGGGTGTTCTTACATCTCTTATTCCAGCCCCTACATTCATCCATTGTGACAAGCACATATGCCGCCATCATCATTTTTAGAGCCTTCTCTTCCCACTTGAACTCCTGATATCACCTCCCCATTTCTTATCTGCCTTCCCTCACAAACCTTTGATAAGTTAAAGATTATTGCTTTCATATCCCACATCATTGTCCATCATCCACATTTTTATTATTTGTCCTCCTGGGAGGGGGTTCTAGATTGATCCTTGTGAATGATACCCCCTTCCCCCCCCCCCACCTTCCTCTAATACTCCTGGTATCTCTACTTTGAGGGGTTTATCTATCCTGGATTCCCTGGGTTTTAGGCTCATATATGTAGCAGTGTGCATGTTCTGGTCTAATCTGATTTGTAAGGTAGAAATGAGGTCATGATAGTGGAGTGAAGGAAGCACCAAAGAACTACAGGAAAGTTGTGTATTTCATCTGTGCTATACTGTACAATGACCAACTCATCTATTCCCTGTGACCCCTGTGTGAGGGAAGGCCTAATTGTCTACAGATGGGCATTGGGTCTCTATTCTATGCCCACCCCCACCCCACCCCAATTCACATTGGGTATGATTTTGTTCTAGGTCTGAGGTGCCTGATGCTTGATGCCATCAACACCTCATGATCACACAGCCTGGTGTGCTTTTCCCATGTGGACTTTGTTGCTTCTGAGTTAGATGACCACTTGTTCATCTTCAAGCCTTTAAGACCTCAGATGCTTTATCTTTTAATAGCTGGGCACTACCAGTTTTTCACCACATTTGCTTATGTACCCATTTTGTCTTCAGTGATTTTGTTGGGAAGGTGAGCATCACAGAATGCTGGATTGTTAGAACAAAGTGTTCTTATGTTGAGGGATTACTTGAGTCAAGGCCCAATGTCCATCTGCAACCTTAATTCTTAACATATGGAAATGAGTTCATAGTTCTATTCCCATCTATCTATATCTATATTCAGGGTTCCTCACACCACGGTCTGCAGGCCACATGCAGCTCACCAAGGACATTTATCCAGTCCACTGGGTGTTTTTGCTGCTGCTGCCATCCTGCCATCATCTTGGGCCTGCAGTGAATTTGTTCATAGTCTTTTTTTAAGACTATAGTCTGGCCTTCCAACAATCTGAGGAACAGTAAACTGGCCCCCTGTTTTAAAAAGTTTGAGATTATATTATACCTGATATTATATATATATATACATATATACATATACATGTTTCAATTCAAACCTCTGTAAATGTTCTTTGCCTCCTGGTTCTTTCCTCTATTTCCTTTTACTTTCCTCTTGTCTCACCATCATGTTTGGCCTTCATTCAGCTTTAGTAATTCCTTGCTGCTACATTGCCCTTGATTAAGCCTTACTAGGCATCCTACACCCTTCTTTCCATTGATTTTAGTTTACTTGTTGTTCCCTTTCCCTGGGTTGCTTCCCCACACTCCCTCCCCTCTCCACCCCCCACAAGTCCTTTTTCCCACCTCCCCTTCTCCTGTATCCTCCGGAGTCATTGGTCCTATTCTTTTCATCTCCAAATTATTTATTCTGCCTATATTATCTAGATAGACATGCAGATACATTAATAAGTGCAAAAATCAGGAAAAGCCCAACACTATTTATAACTCAAAATAGTTTCATGTCCAGTACACTTTTGCTAAAAGATCAGAGGTTGATACATTCTGGAAATGAACCAGAGTATCATTTGCTTATTTTAAATTATGCCTCCCCCAATGAGAATGGAACATCCATTCTGGTGGGCACGTTTATCCTGTGCATGCTGTTATATATCCAATACCTAAGGAATAATCAACAAATATTTCTTACTCAAAAGCTGCAAGATATCCAAGAACCAAAACAGACTCTGAACCATACCATGAGCCCAACACTATACAGACACCTTTATTGGTTTTAGTCCTAGCAAGTATGTAGTGAAAATGTTATTTTTTAAAGTGAGCAACCCACAAAAAAGAAAGGATGCATCATTATTTCTGACATGCATGCCCAAGCGTTTAGCCTATTGTATCCAGTGCTAAACCACACGCCCTTTGCATTTTTTAATTGTGGGTGCAGAACTAGAAAAAATAATTTTGTTTCAGTAGATTCGAGGATCATCATTCTTAGATAAAAATCAAATGCTTTCTGCATTACATTCTGATTCTTAAAAATAAAACAATAAACTGAAAACTTGTCGTGTTTCCAAATTTGGAGAGTAGTTAATGAAAAAGCATATGCCTCATTTCAGGATTTCTCTAGGATGTTTCAAAGAGTTCATAGTAAATCAAGCCTTGCAGACTGTTCTATCATCATATTGCTTGTAGACAGGAGAGGGAACTGTTTATACAGTCAGCAGTAAGGTGGAAACAAGCTATGGGAAAGAGTGGGAGAAGAATCATCTACAATATCCAACTCTGATCTCTTCTCATTTTCAATGTCGGGTCATTTTATTAAACATCCCTACCCTGACAAGTCCCTCTAGTCAATTCAGAATGATATCTCCAAAAGACGGGCTTTGCATGCTAAAGTACATAGCATTTCTTTTGATATTGTGTTTTTATTTCCCAGTAGAGTCTCACTATCATTCAAAGGAAATCCCAACTACCTGTCCATTCTCCAAGGGATTTTCACAACTCCTTTCCTCCCTCTTTCCCTCTAGTCATTGTATCCTTTTGCCCTCTTCACCTTCTTTTCCCAATCTCAACCTTCTGGAACAATTTTGTTATTTTCCTCTGACAAATGTCAGACCTTACTTAAGACTCTCCTTAAAACTTTTCTCTTTTGAGGAGATAATTTCAAACTTAGTTCATAAGGGTAGGCCATCTGGTCATGCCACTTACTAATCTATTGATAGCCAGAAGTTGATAATGCTAGCCACTACCCCAGGTGCATATCCAAAATATGTCTCAAAAATAAAAAAAGACTCTTCTTTTCTGAGAGAGAAAGTCTCCCTTTACTCAAGAATGTAGAGATCATAAAAACCTACAAATAAATAAATATTCTATTTCCAATATTAGCAGCATGTGAGGTGATCTAAATGTTTGACCTAGAGATTTGCCTCCCTTACATAGATATTAAAGTATCAGGGGTAAAGAATAAAGTATTGATTATACCATGTAAATTCTAAATATTGTTCTCCAAGACAATTTATTAAGGACAACAGACCTTTGCAACTCAATAGGGCATTGCATATGTATAGGAGGACATATATCTAAAATACATGTTTCATTGACCTCTGATCCTGAGACTTAAGCAGAACAACCCCTGTAAACACATGACCTTGGAAAGCAATGAGCTCCTCTCTTAGAAATGAACATGAACTGTAATAGAGGAGTATGAGAGTTCTGCACAAAGGAAACTCTCCTGGAATGTTTAATTAACTAATGCACAAATTTGTTTGCTCCCAGAGCTTTCCTTTTTGTCTACATAACAGACATTATTTTCTAGCAGAGCTCACACTCAAAAAACACGCAATTTAGAAAATACTGAACAGAAAATAAAAGCTGGCATATCATTTAAAATAGCGTCCAGACCATTGATCTTATAGATAAGTAAATATACACATAAAGACGTCTAGTAAATTCATGAGACATCTCGCCTTTTGTTTCTTCTCTCACCCTCTTTGAATCTAAACTCCATCAAGCATATGATCTACTGCTAATCCTTACCTAACTTAACTCTTATTACTCAACACTAGTCGTTTTTATGGCATGGTCAAAAGCAATGGTTACTCAATTGACTTAAGCCTACCATACATAAAAAAGAGCTTACAAGATTTAAGTGGACAATCATTAAATTCAGGGCCTATCTTAGTGTTCTAAAGACATTTAATATTTACCCACTCTGGTCTTCTATTAATCTCAGTTTACCATGTTGCCCCCATATTTTGGGATTTTCTTAGTGGTAGGTCTTCTATGAGCCTTTCTATGAGTCCTTGAATTGGAATCTGATATTCACTCGTGTTCCAAAATGAAGACATACCCATACTCGATGTATTAGTTTGCATTGTGTCTGGTTAAGAACTCATCCAATATTCTCTGTGAGATTAAAAAAAAGAAGAAAGAATTTCCTTGATGGCGAAGTTGGTGTTTGATTCTTCTTAAGACCTATTGTTTAGTGGAATTTTACAGTAATCATAGGGCTGAAGTATCTGGTCTATGGTTACCTGTAATATCAAATGTAATGACAGAGTGCATAGTAACCATATTCCCAAATATGTGTGTGTGGTAACAGTACAATAAAAACAAGGATTTTAGTTTATAATTTCTCTTCATTCTGCTGTAATTTTGTCTTCTTGTGGTGGCTTTGGTGTTGTGATTCTCTAATCTGTGACCTGGGTATTCAATACTGGCAGGCTCCTGCACAGTGCACAGGTTGTGCCAGGGCTTCCATACTAATACTGACTAGGAAGAAAGACATGTCAATCCATATTTTTTTAAAAAATATATAGTGCAAATGTGGTGAAGAAATCTGATAGTGAATGGCTGTCATAAGATACAGTATCAGAAGTCTTAAAGGCTTGAAGATAAACATATGACCATCTAGCTCAGACACAATAAAGCCCATGTGGAAGAAGGACACCATGATGTGCCAAAGGAATCAGGTATCAGGCATCAAATAAGAAAAATCATATCATTGTGTGCTCACCTTCCCTATATGATCACTGAAGAAAAGTGGGTGCATAAGCAAAAGTGATGATGGAAGCTGATAGTGCCCAGCTATACCTTCTATGATCTCAAAGCCTTAAAGATGAACAAGCAGCTATCCAGCTCAGAAAAAAAAACAAAGGCTACATGGAAGAAGCACACCAACCTGTGTGATCACGAGGTATCAAAGGGATCGAGTATCAGGCATCAAGAACAAAATATCAGATTAATGTGAATGAGGGGGAGTACGGAGAGGGGACCCAAGACCCATCTGTAGATAAATGGACATCCTGTTGCAGAAGGATCACCAGGAGGAGATGGCCCAGTCAGGGCAGTGGGTAGCAATGATGAAACATGCAACACCCGACTTTCCTCTAGTTCATAAATGCATTCTTCACCCACCCACCCCACACTATCATGCTCTCAATTCTACCTTATAAATCTGGCTAGACTAGAGGATGTATACTGATATAGATAGCAACTAGAACCACAGGGAATCCAGAACAGATGAACCCCTGAGGACCAGTGATGAGAGTGGTGATATCTGGAGAGTGGAGAGACAGTGAGGTACAAAGGGAAAACTCAATATAAGAATCTATATCTAACCTTCTTCCTGTGAGATGAACAGAGAAATGGGCAAAGGGAGACACCGGACAGTATAAGATATGACAAAATAACAACACTTCATAAATTAACAAGGATTCATGAGGGAGAGGGGAGAGGGGAAGAGGTGGGAAATGAGGAGCTGATACCAACGGTTGAAGTAGAAAGAAAATGTTTGGAGAATGATGATGGCAACAAATGTACAAATGTGCTTGACACATTTGTATGGAATGTGATATATATATATATATATTATGGAATGTGATAAGAGTTGTACAAGACACCCCCAAAGATGTAAATACTGACACAAAGTATGTAGGTATATATTATGATTCAAGCTGTATGAGCCCCCAAAAAATGATTTTAAAAAATCTAGTGAACCTCTATGATGCAGTACCAGAGGATGAGCTACTCAAGAAGGAAGATATTCACCACATGACTGTGGAGGAGTTTTTAATTCAAAGGAGAGTCAATCTTAGTGATGAAGGTGGCTGAAAGTTTCCTGATCTTAATTTGTACAATTCAAAACTTAGAAAAAATAGCCACAGACATGCATTTATAACCAGAATGTGAAAGATACTGTTATAAATCTAAGAAACCTAGAAGTCACATATAGAGATATCATAGACATTGGTGGGCTTAATGATCTGGTAGTCGTCATTTGCATTGAATGATCATACAGACCACTATGACAGGAAGGACAAACCGAAGAGTAGTATCATAGCACTCATAAATAAAGAAGATTGAAAGATAGCTTCTGTATCTGTATATGTATATATGTATATCTGTATATGTATATATATGTATCTGTAACTGTATATGATATAAAAATACCCATACTCCTATAAGGAAGGCCAGATCATAAGACAATTATTCATTTGTATATACCAATAATAATATCAAAGATGAAGAAATTGAAAATTTATATCAATTTCTGCACACTGAAATTGATCAAACATGAAATCAAGATACATTGATAACAATGATTAGACAGCAAATGTTGAAAACAAAACAAAGAAGGATCAATGGTAAAATTATACACATATATCTTACACATATATTTGTAACACATTTATGTATATCTATTTATATTATATATGTGTATACAGATGCATGTTTGTGGCTTTGGTGAAAGAATGACACTAGAAAAGATACAAATTTGTAAGTCACTGACTTAGTAAGCAGCATACACAGTGTTTAGATATATGAACTCACTGGAATGACATAGACTACATCTGTGAAGCAAACTATGAAGAATCATGGTAAAAAAATGTCCAACGGTTGTGTGCAGAAGAGACCATCAATTGTTCATAAGAAAGTTCAACTTAAAGCTGGAGAAAAGTTAAAATTGTCTAACAGTGGCAATGTATAACCTTGATTATATCTTACTTGACTGCAGACATTGTGTCAAGAGCAGATTTGATGTATTGAACAAATATTGCTAAATTTTTTGAACCATAAGACACACCAGACCACAAGACACACCCAATTCTTAGAATAAGAAAGCAAGAAAAAATATTCTGAACCAAATAGTACTAGTATACAATGTCCTGAGGTACCACACCTTTGGACCATAAGGTGCACCCTTGTTTTTCACCCCACTTTGGGTGGGGAGGGGGTGCATCTTATGGTTCAAGAAATACAGTACTGAAGACCAGGCCAGTTGTGAGATGATATTAAAGGCATCATATCAGAAGAAAGTGAGAAGATATTAGAAAACACAGGTTGGGGGCGGAGGGGGCGGGGAGAGAAAAAGGACAAACATTTCTACCAGTAAAGATTCAGCCATGCTTTTGCAAACTGATTAATGTGAGAGGAAGAAATAAAGTAAAATATATTAACTAAAGATTTCAAGTGATCCCCAAAGCAAAAGCACAGTATTATAATGAGAAGTGTATCATCAGATCAAGCAAAGGGAACCAATTTCAGCAGAGCTTCCAGATTAAGAACAGATTACAAAGAAGGAATAGGCTGTCTTGGTGGAATTAGTCACTGCAAACTTTATAGATAAAACTGAAGCATTTTCAAATGCTGATGGTCCAATTAAAGGAAGCAGAACATTATTAGAGATTATGTCAGAAGATGGACCTGTCAGGTCAGAAGGAACTCAAAATATGACTGAGAAAAAGCTGCTTTTTCTTTACTATTTTAAAAATAATACTTTTCTTGGGGGCTCACACATCTCTTATCACAATCGAAACATTCTGCCAGGGTGTCAAGCACATTTGCACATATGCCACTATCATCATTTTCAAAGAATTCTTTTCCCTCTTGAGCCTGATAACCTTGTTAACCGCTCCCCAACCCCCCCCCCCCACCTTCCATCAAGAACCCTTGATAAGTTACGGATCATTTTTCTCTAACGTACAGCACCCTTCGTTGCCCCTCACCCACTTTTCCATTGTTCATCCCACTGGGAGGGGGATCTAGTATGATCCTTGTGATTGATTTCCCCTTTCTTTTCCACCCAACATCATATTGCGCCATCATTTGGGTTTAGTAATTCCTTGCGGCTTCATTGCCTTTGATGGGGCCCCATCAGGCATCCTACGACCTTCCTTTCATTGATTTCAGTTCACTTGTTGTTCCTTTGTCCCTGGGCTGGTCCCACCTCCCCTTCCTTTCTCCCATGTCCCCTTTTCCCAAATCCCCCTGAAACCATTGGTTCCATTCTTTTTATGTTCAAATTATTTATCCCATCTATCTTATCTAGATAGACATGTCGATACATTAATAAGAGCAACAACCAGGCAAAGCCAAATAAGACAACAAAGGAAGTCGAAACCAACAAAACAAAACAAGAACATCAAAAAATAAATACAAAGTAGCAATAATAAAGTCACTGACAAAAATGGAAAAGCTGCTTTTTCAAAGGAGAGTCTACTGTAATAACACGAAGGGAGAAAAATCTGTGGGAGTGCAACCTTTGGGAGTTTCTTTTGCTGATGAGAAATGACTGAAAATGAGAAGAAAACAGCTACAAAAATCTACTAATAGCAGGGCGTGAGGGCATGCACCTGTAGTCCCAGCTACTCAGGAGGCTGAGGCTGGAGGATCGCTTGAGTTCAGGAGTTCTGAGTTGTAGTGTGCAATGCCGATTGGGTGTCCGCACTAAATTTGACATCAATATGGTGACCTCCCAGGAGCGGGAGACCAAAAGATTGCCTAAGGAGGGGTGAACTGGCCCATGTTGGAAAATCTACTAATAACCAGAACTTGGAATGTATTTAATATGAATAGAAGAAAATTAGAGCTCGACAAAAATAAAATACATATAATTGATATCTTGGGCACTAGTGAGCTGATTTAGACTGGTCTATGCCATTTTCAATCAGAAAATCATATGATTTACTATGATCCAATCAAGAGGACTGGTGCCATATTTATTGTACAAAAGCACAGTTCAAGAACATGCTTGAAGTAAAATGCCATCTGTGACAGTATTGCAACTACTCACATTGAAGGAATTCCAATCAATTCAACTATTATCCAAATCTACACATGAAACACTTAAACTAGTGATGACTTTTTCTTTAGGCATCCAGGTAAAATCTATAAGTTGGTGGCCTTTGAATGCCAGCAAATGAGTCATATCTAAGTTTCTATTACACATGGGGAAATCAAAAGTTTATGAAAAAAATCTATAATCTTTTCATTCCATTTTTCCATGGTATATATATGTGTATATATATATGTATATATATTGGAAACTACACTAGAACACATCATAAGATATTTCCCTTTTTTGTTGACTTTCAGAAATGTTATGTATTTTAAGCTTTCACTGGCTGGACTTTAAAACCAGATTTGGAAAAATATCCACAATCGAATGCTCTATTTTCTAGCTAGTTTTAACAGATTTGTAAGCATCTTTTCTTTATTCTCTAATGCACACATTCACAAAGCACAAGTAGTGAAAGAAGTGCCAAAAATGTGCAGATCGAATATGAAAAACCCAGTCAATAGTCAAAATGTTTAAAAAATATCCAGATGCTGGATTTCATGTAGGCCAAACATCTGGCAGTTCAGCTCGATTTTCTGCTTTGCACCCAGCTGGCCCACGCTCAGGAAGGCCCGCCAAAGTCTGGGCTTAGAGATGAGCAGGGAGGAGAGTGCTACAGCACCACTCTCATCACTTAGACACCACTGCTCACTCAATATGTGACAGGCACCATTCATATTCTTGAGGAAGAGAACACTATCAATACTTTTAGTTTTTTCCTTGGGACTGTCTATATAGAAATATATTTCATGGACAAGTGTTTTTAAAATCACATATTATCTTAAAATAATACTGAAGTTTGAAGCAAGGAATTGACTCACCATAGCAAAATTTACGGATTCAAATTCAGATCCTAGTATCTTTTACCAAGAACATTATATATTTATATATTATCATTTATTTATATAATTTATTTTTTAATTCACAACTGAAAAAGAAAAGGTGCCCTTTCTTGAAACTATACTATCCACATCATTCATACTCATGTTCTCAGCCATCGATCAATTCTGACTCCCAGTGACTATGTGGGGCAGAGTAGAACTGCTGTCACGAGTTTCCTTCTGAGGTTGTAGCACCTTGTGAAAGTGTAACTCTCATCTAGCATCAATTTTTAATTCTCGTTTTACTTAGGAAAGCGATATACCATAAGAGAAACTAACCAATATATCATTATGTTAACTTCCCTCCTTTGTTTCCATGAGGCAGATATTTTGTTTACATATCCAGACGGTATAAGAAATAGAAAAATGGTCTATAACTAAGCAAAATGGGATAGTGAGGTTGCACAGATTTGCCAACAGTATTTTGTTAAAAATAATGTAGCCACAAAATCAGAGTGTATGTATCAACCTCCTCAAAAGTTTTAAAGGCTGCCATGAGATTAAGTGAGGGAAAAAATCATGAATAAAAAAATCAGACACCCTGGAAAAAGCAAAGGGAAAGAAGACGGGCATGAAAATTTATAGACAGTTTGAGGGTAGGTTTTCAAAGTGGCATGTGACAGAGCCAAGCACAAATCCTCTTACTTATTAACGGGATTTGTCCCTGTACCTGTCACACATTCCTTTGAAAATATCTGCCTCTGTGAAAGGTATACTGCTTCTTTCCGTCAGTTTTACTCTTAAGAGACTAATGTATAATCTCTTTAGGTTGCATCTTTTGTACTTCTGTGCATGTGACAAATTGTTTTGAACAGTCTTCATCCGTACACTTAAGAAGGTAGGCATGAAGGACTTATCACTGCCTATTTCAAAAACCCCTGAGATAATATTTTCCTCATTGGAAATAATTGTTCCATTAAAATAATCGCTAGATTTATCATTGAAAATTTTGCAATGAAAGCATTCATGCCTCAGCATCATAAGGCAATTTCTTTCCACCGTATCAGACCTTTGCTTTCTTTTTTATAGCAAATAGTTTGCAACCCATTGACTTTCCTGAGATGAAATTTGTCAATGACTCTGAACACAGTTTTTTAAAAGTCCTAACAGCATTTCAAATAGAAAATAAGAAGAAATTAAAAATAACTTGTAATATAAAATGGCACATAGTTTGAAATGTAAATATTGAAGCATTGCTACAATAGGAAGGTGTGACTTCATAGTCAAGTGCTGATGCCTGTGCATATAAAGTCTCATCATAAACTCTTTCGTCACCAATGCACAGATACAATGCTGTGATAATTTAGTAAATACCCTCAGGAGCACTATCATTAGTGACCTTAATAAAAATAACACTTTTAATTTACATGACAATTTGATTTCTGGAAAATTCATGCAATTAGAAATTGTAAAATATATGGCTCAACCCTCCGGTTCCCTATCCCATCAGATCAAAACACTGGTCTGGGTGGTCGTAAAAGGAGGAAAAGAAACATTGAAGCTGCCCTCAATGCTCTTGGAGCTTGGGCTAGTTTCAGACAAGGTAAAAAAAGAAAGAAAAAGTAAAAGCCTCATAATTGCATAGGGAATGGGAATTGATTTTAGGCACATATAAGAATACATGTGTCTTTTACCCATACGAATAACTGGTAGGGTGCACACTTAAAGGTTCTGTGGGACCATGGGATAAGGTTCTCCTGTAAGTTGCCCCCTTGACTCCACCCAGAAGTTAGCTCCATCCCCAGTCATCCTTGTAAAGACTTGATCCTTCGGCGTGGCAGCCTCCCCACAGTGAGAACCAGAGTTAGGACCTTATGGAAGGAGGATTAAGAGAACTCTCATACCTGTGTTGTGGCGCTTTTGTTTTGATTTGATTTTTATTAAACTTAGGCAAAGATTTAATTTTTTTAAAGCTATTATGCGATCAGCATGAACTATTTACATTCTGTGGCAGAAAACTCCATGACCTCTTGACCACAGCCTCTTAGCTTTTAGTTTAAATTAGGCATATGTGGACTGAACATATGAATTGGAGATAATAGAGTGAAACTTACTCAATGGATTTTGACCAAGGCTAAAAGTTGACTACTCAGTAAAAGAAAGACTAGAATGTTTCCTAGGAATTACCTTCACATATAACCATAAGTGAACCACAAACAGAAATGTAAATACTACATCAAAGAAAGAAAATTGAGATGCAGAAGGAAAAGGAGGGGCGGTGGGGGTAGAGAAACAATGACACAAGCAGTTTTTTCTATGTAAAAAATATAACTTTGCCACATGATGTGATATAATGATAGATTTATTATTCTATCTATCCATCTATACTTAAAACCAGCCATCCCTGGGCATTTACCCCAGAAATATAAAGTTGCTTATTTCTCTGCAGTACAGTTTTACAGAACCATGGATTGATGGTTTCGCAAGGTATCAGTCACACTTCCATAGCATTTGCTGATATAAATATAAAAGCTTCATTTTAAAGGATAAATAAAGCCACACTATTATCTAAACAGGATAAAATTTAACATCCTTGTGGTTTGTGGAAATTTTTGATGTGCCTGCTGCCTTTTCAATAAAAATCAATTATGCCTTAAATGCGAGCGGTAGTCAACATACTACAGACTATAAATTCAATTTCATACTCAGAAATATGGATTAGCTGAACTTGATGCCCTTCCATTGATTTCAGAAAGCAAAAGCTGATAAGGTAAATAATAGTAAGAGGCTCTCTGACACTCCACATCAAGTTCCGGATTTCCATATTATTTTTGTAAGAACTTTGCAGTCACCACAATATCCTCCTTGTGAAATATGTATGATGAATAGATATTATATGGATTGCTGATTCATCTCTCCATACAGAATGGATATTTGGCTTTCATAAGTCAAGGAAAGAACTGTACAGGAAAAAGAATAAGCTTATTTCTCTTGACTCGGTGTTAGGTATATAGAAACCTATTTTGAATAAATCCAGGAGGTAATTGGAGAACACACTAATTAAACACCTGGAGCCCTATGAATGAAGATTGTATAAACCAGGAGCAAAAAGATGCTTTTAATGCATCTAAAGACTGAAAGATAGGCACTTTAAAATGGCAAAATCACACGGGGCTGGGAGGACCCGGAGAAGAGATGAGAGGAGAGGAATGATTTGGTGCTCAGAAATGTAAGGAATAATGGTCATAAGGAAGAAATTTAGAAGCATTTTCTGTTCTGCATAAGGGGAAATACTGTCCAATTTTTGTTTCATTCTTTAAATAATCAGAAAATACAGGTTTTGTAGAACTGTTCAAGTCCACATTTTGAACATTTTATGGCTTAGCTATTTCTCTTTTGCAGTAAGTCAAGTGCACTCAGTTAAATCCAAAAGAGTTCTTAGAAAGATTTTGTCCCCAGGCCTTGGTCTCACCTTTTGTCAGGATGAGCTCTTGCGACCATTCTGCAACACAAACAGGGATTGCTTTGTCACTCACCCAGCATCGCCCCTACTCATCCAAAGATGCTTTCCTTAAAAGAAAATGCTCCTGAATCTTCCTCAGAAGCTTGCATTTTCAAGATTTCATGTAACAATTTTTCAGAAAAGCACATGGTCCAAAGTCCCTGCTACACCAATGGGATTAGTTATAGTTTAATTTATCAAGAAAAGGCAATAATTTAAAAATAGACCTCCATGACATCTAATTCACTGATGTATAAGTCGTTTAATAAAGGGCACTACCTTTGAAACTCATCTATTTTATTTGCAATAAATAGCAAATGAAAATAGATCCCAATAAAATATTTTCAATAGTGACTGCATTTTCACATATTCATCATTCTGACTCATAGCTCTTAATTTCTGTAGAAATTATATAGAAAGATGAGAGCAGATTATGTGTTCTTTACTTGAACAAAAATTGTCCACACATAAACACACGACACTAAAAATGGGTCCGTACATTCCCTTTTCTGCCTTTTTGAGTTATTTGTTTCAGAGAGAAAGGACATCAACAAGCATTTCTGTTCTGCTACTTTTAGAATGCTTGTGCATATATGTTCCTTCATGAATATATTTTCTTTTCCTAATAAGTCTTCTCACATCATACTTAAATTTAGGTAAAGAGGACAACTTGAAATGTAAATTTTGATTTTACCTATATTTACTCTTTTATTTGTAAAATGTAAAGTTGCCCACAAGATATTTATTATTTACATTAGAAAATTATAAGTCTTAGTATTTGTCTCATGGAAAACCTATCTAATCAGAAATGCCATAATCAACCATTTTTATCATGTGTTGTAACATAACTGGAGCATACAAGGAATAAGGCATCAGAGTGTTTATGAAAAGACAATTCTTGTAGATACACTTGGAAAACTGCAAACATTCATAAACAGTTACTCTTTGGGGATAGAGGAAAACTGCCATTAAACAGGTGTTAGAATTTAAATGACATCTCATTAGTGACTCCTTTTTGCAGCTCAGAGACAAATAAAACCTTCATTTAAAAGCATTAGTGCTACTCCTAAGGGTTTTTGGTATCATAATGTTTTGTTTTATGAAGATATTTAGTTTCTTCTAGCATTTTTGCTTATTTATACAAAATAAACCAATTGCATTCCTAAGTTTATCTGAGCATGAAGTCATGGGGTGAGTACGGCCTTTGCAGTGCTGTAAACACCCTTGCCCCTCCCTCCGCCCCAACAAGCCAGAGAGGTTGGATCACAGTCTGACAAACAAAGGTATTCTGAACTTCACTTCCATATGGAGATGCAGTTATTATATCCTTTGCCCGCAATTTAAAAAAAAAGCCATACAAAATTCAGATTTCTTGCTGTCAAAAGTCATGAACTTCTATTTCAATTCCTCTCTATATATAAATGTGAGATTATAATAATTCAAGAATTATGAGAATTAGAGATGGCTTTTGAAAACTTACCTGCTAATGAGGAAGTTTATGCACATGTCAATATATAGTGTTCTCATCTAGACCACTCTCAGGTCCCCAAATGTGGATTTATCATATAACATACAAAATCCAGACTCTACAATCAATCTAGAATTATAAGAATTCATTCATTTCTCCATCTTGAAAACTTATGCAACCCACAAATTAATTTAGCTGACTGGGATCCTTGGATTCAATTCATCATATTCTACATTCTATGAGTATTTGGACAGAATCTACCAAGACGAATGACAAAGAAAGATAATCATCTTCAAGCAGCTGGTTTCCTTCAAAAATAATTTATTTAATATTGAGTATTGGCATACAAATTGTGGTGATTTGTTTTGATAAGGCAAAGATTATTACAACACATCTTGCCCAGAGAGGGCTTAAGAATAAAGAAGACAAAACTCAAACGGACCAAACGCCATGCCGCTGAATTCATTTGAGCTCATTGTGCACTTGTCTGGCAGAGAATCACTGCGGCAGAGGGCAGAGCCTGTGAAACTTCCTCAGCACAGACCTCCGCGCATCTCTCCCTCTGAGCGGCTAGTGGCTTCAAACTCACCTTGCAGCCCAATATAACCCACCAGGACTCCCTGAAGCAGGCAAAGTTCATCAGAAAACTAAGGAGAAAATACTCTCTAAATAATCATATGAGTCATCAGACAATTAAAATTGCTAGAGAGTGAGGTTCTAAGAAGAAGAGGTAACACTAGGTTGGGACAGCCAGAAGGAGAAATCATATGTGAAATGTGACTTACTGTACAAGGATGACTTCATAAATAGAAGGTAGTGATTATTAATTTGTTACAGAGTTGATTCAGATGAATGGTGACCCCATATGTAGACTTGTTGAAATATAGGTTCTGTGCAAAAATTGGCAAGCCCTCTCCCCACCATAAAAAAGTCACTGCCGTTAAGTCACTTCTGACTCATCATGTCCCTGTGAATTTCTGGGACTGGAACTTGGTATAGGAGTTGGAAGCCTTGACTTTCTCCCACAGAGCTGCTGCGGGTGGTGTTGAACAACTGACCTTGCAGTCAGCAGCCCAATGTGCAACTATTACACTTCCAGGACTCCTCAAAAATGTGCATAATAACTTGTTCGAATACAGGAGACCAAGTTGAGTACACTGTCTGGATCTGGGGGGAACAGAGCTGTGGAGAGCCACCAATAAGAGCTGGAGTATGAGAGACAACTGAAGGGAGAAAGGACTGAGAGTAGAGACATCAGTTTTTATCACATGTGGCAAATCTTCAAAGAGCAAGATTTACAGTTGACTCTGAAGCTACTCCGCTTGGTGGCTTGAAGTAGTGGGGGGAAGCTGGTTTGGACGAGTGGAGGAGTGCAGGTAGCATTTGGGTTACCCTGGATAGAAGCCATCGTGATAGGTTTTGTGTCAGCATAGCCATCAAAAGAGAGTCTAGTAATATAAAGTGACAATGCATGTAAACTTCCCAATTAAAAGTTGGATTTTTCAGAGCCTTCTATTCCACTATATTGGATAATATGATAAGCATAATTTTACATGGAAGAATTGAAAAAACAGATAATACCTTTTGATTTGGACAAAATAAATGCTTTTGTCACCACTGGTTGTTGCAACTGCCACCATGTCAGTTCAGATGCATAGCTACAGAACAATGCTATTACTGGTATAATATTTAATGGTAAAAGTGAGATTGGAGATAAAACTTATCTCGACTGCATTTATCTGTGTAGGAAAGAAATTTAAAAGAAACTTGCTGCCACAGGGCCAATGCTGACACACAATGATACTCTGTGGGTTTCCCAAATTGCAACTGCTAATCGGGTGGTTTTGATGTGCCAACTATGCAGATTGCAGCCCAAAGGGGAACCACTACACCACCAGGACTCTAGGACAAAGAAGTTACATAAGGTTAAATTATGAAGGGAGAAGATTAGAGATATAGAAGAGTACAGACGTGGGATCACACGGACACATACATACACATACGAACAGGTCAAGTTACGTAACTTGGAGCCACATTTACAATGGAGTAGAATGTATTCCATTTCTATTTCTACATTTGGTGACTACCAATAACAATAAATGATTAAATTACTTATACTGTATTGCCTATTAAAATAATTGCAAACTATATTGTACTTGATTTTGATAAGGTTATAGTACTGTGACTACTTCAATGACTGTCGAAGTCTCATTTAATAATACAGTTTAAGCAAAATAGAGAGCCCACAAAAAGGGGAGAGGTAAAAAGAGCCAATACGCAGCTTAAACACAGTAAGTGACATTTATTCACAAAGAACAAGTTGCAGGCTGCAAGAGAAAAAGAGATGTTTCAGCTGAAGTCAGCTTATATTACAAAATACATGACCCTGCGACCTAAACACTGGAATAGTAGTCTAGCATAACTGTGGAAAAGCAGAATATAAATATGTGTATGTGAGACATTTAAAAAGAGTTCCCTTTTAAGACAATGAACAGGTATGCGTTTTTGTTCATTGGCTTTCATTCTTCTCATGATTCAGGAAATGAATTAAAAATTTATAGGAAAGTTGAAATTGGAGAAGAGGAAAAATCAGGTGGAGAGTAGAATGTTCTGGACACTTATAAACACCAAGTAATTTGTTCTTTTTCACCATGGTTGGAACAGCAAACAATGATAGGTCTTAACTCTCCCAGGTTTTCTCAGGTCCTTACCAGACTCTCAACATGAATTCATAGAAAACAGCTATAGCTATTGCTTATGTCTTTGCGTGGATTCTCATTTTTTCTATCACTTTATAAAGATTCCTTGAGCTACAGAGTCCTGATGAGTCCGAATCGACTTGATGGCAGTGAAAGAGAGATTAGGTAGCAATTGTGGTTTTCATTCACATGCCACCTTCCCATTTTACATGGCTTCCATGTAAGTAGCACTGGTATCACAGTGATTGTGCGTTGGGCTGCAGTCTGCAGTGTTAGCAGCTTAAAACCCATGGCAGCTGTGCAAGAGGAAAATGAGGCTTTCTCCTCCAGTGATCAGTTACCGTCTCAGAAACCCACAGGGACAGCCCCACCACATGTTACAGAGCTTCTATGAGTTAGCATTGACCCAATGGTCAATGAGTTTGGGTATACCGCCTGACTCCGAAATTCACAGGGGCCATGCTCTCCTGTCCGACAGGATTGCTGTGAGTCGGTGTCCACTCAATGGCAATGACTTTGTTTCATATATATTATCTCACTAGACTTGTAAATAGTGAATTTAAGTCAAGTATAAATTTTCTCACGTCCGTTTCGTAAATGATTTTTACTCAACTTATCAAAAGCATGCTGGCTTGAATCTACCCATTGCCATGTAAAGAAAACCCAGTGATCTGCAGCTGCAAAATTTTTTAAATGGCATTTAGAGACTATATGTGTTTCATGATAGAACTGCACGTCGCAGCGTTTTCAAAGCTAGTAGCCAATCAAAAGTGTGTCTTCTGAAGGAGGGTGGAAGCATGGGCTTCCAGTTAGCAGTCAATGCTTAGTGAATTGTGCCATCCAGTAACTTCTCATAAGAATCCAGGCTCAAGGAACCAGAGAAATATTGCTCTAATTCCTTGAGGCTTCCTCAGCCCCCACCATCATGACCCCAGTCCTGCCTTTCACTGCGGGCTACAAGGGAGCATAGCTACAGGTCCAGATAAGTAATTTGTTCTTGTTCACCAGGGCTGGAACAGCAAACAATGATAGACCTTAACTCTCCATGGAGCCCAGGGACAGGACTCGCAGTATTGATACTAGGAGTGTAGAGGGAAGGGGGGAGAAGGAGGAAAAAAAGGGGAACTGATGGCAATGATCAAACAGTTAGTGTAAGACATGAAAATGATAAGAAATGATAACTGATCAAGGGAACACGAGGTGGGGGGAGGGAGTACAGGTCAATTGTACTCACTTCATATCCACGTCAGAAAAACTTGACAAATCATAGAACAGATAAAGAAGCCTGAGAAACACCAGGAACCTCTGAGATCTCTCAGGGGGATGGGCAACAGAAACTGTGGGGGAGGGAGACAGCAGTCAATCTAAGACATGAAAAGGATAAGAATTGATAATTGATCAAGGGAACATGAGGTGGGAGAAGGGAGGCAGAAAAGGAGCTGACACCAAGGGTTCAATAGAAAGTAAATGTTTAGAAAATAATAATGACAACAAATATGATTGATACTATTGATATATGGATTGTTATAAAAGCTGTAAGATCCCCCGATAAAGTCACCCCTTATTTTAAAAAAAGAGTACAAGTCATTAAAAAGCCTATGAATCATGATTTTTCTTTGACACGTGAGTTGGAATTGCCTGGACAGTAAGCATAGCTTTGGTTTTTAATTTTTCATGGTACCTGGGTGGACTGGACTGTTAGCACATCAATCTGTTCACAGAATGTGTGTTATGCTGGGTTGACAAGTGAAAGAAACAAATTCAGTGACATCCATATACCTGTAAGAGAGGGCTTTCTACCAAGCAAACAATGATCTCAGTACAGATCGAGTCAGACACTAGCCATTAAGCCCAATGTGAGTCTGCAAATCCCTCTTCAGATTCATACTGCCACAGACGAGGGTGCAGAATGCAGGAGGATCAGGCAGGCGCATGCAAACTCTTGAGGACCCAGTGGCGCAATGAAGTTCCTCCACAGGAAGGTGAAGCCCACAGAGAGTGTGTGGCCCACCTGCAGGGAAAGAAAGGGAAGAAGGCTGGCCTCTGAAAGCCGACTATCTCCAATCAAGCTGCGACCTGATTGGCAGGCTGAACTCCCCCACATGTTCCTATGAGAGCTGTGTTGGCACGGGTGCGCGCGCACACACACACACACACATACACACTATCTCAGGAATGTTGTAGATTGAATGCCCCCAGAGGAACCTAGAAATAAAGGACTTGTGAACTTCTTTCATAAAATTACAGCCCCCAGAAAGTCTACAGATCACAGCTCTACCACGATACCCGCAGCCACCCCTGGAGGAAATAGACTCCCCAGCAAGTGACTTGTAGGTCCATTGTACTCATTTCACATCCACGTCAGAAAAACTTGACAAATCATAGAACAGATAAAGATGTCTGAGAAACACCAGGAACCTCTGAGATCTCTCACATCACCCAGGAGACTGCCTAGTTCAGGGGTCCTCAAACTTTTTAAACAGGGGACCAGTTCACTGTCCCTCAGACCATTGAAGGGCCAGACTATAGTTAAAACAAAACAAAATAAAAAACTATGAACTGGGAGCCCAGGATGAGTCAACTGCTAAGCAGGACAGGCAGAGGCAACAAAACACCAGGCAGACTGGATAAATGCCTTCAGTGACCCGATGTGGCCCATGGGCCATAGTTTGAGGACCACTGACCTAGTCTGTCAATGGACCTTAACTTGAGAAAGATCTGCCATTTTATAGCAACTGCCTGGACAGACTCTTCCCTGTTTGGCTGGTCAAGGTGAGTCCAGCAACACAAGATTACACATTTCACTCCTGATTTTCCATCCTATTCATTCACTTCTCTCTGCTTGGAGAAGTAATCTTCATTCTTTAAATTCTCGTGCTTTGGTCATTTTCTTCATGTTCTCTCTGAACCTTGTCTCTGAGAACATCTTCCCTCAGTTTTTTAAACCAATTTAAATCACAAAGGATGGAAACCTTAATGAGTTTTCTGACTTTATGTACAGAAAAGTCTGGAGCCTCATGATCCTTGGCCTGGGCTAGGGAAACTGGAATCCATCCCTTGTGGGACAGTTTGAGAGAGCCTTTTAAACTGATAGTCTACACTGCCCTTTCTTATATTGACCTCATCCTTTTCTGTGCTCGAGCGCTTGTGTGCCTGCTTTTGCCTGGGGGTTTCTTAAATTCCAGCCATTTCATTGGTGATGTTCTGAACACAGGGAAATGGGTAACAACTTAAGACATTTCATCCAGAACAAGGAACAAGTCCCCCCTCACCCCATGTGCCAGATATGTGCCACCCTTATTACCACTTGTCCTCACTCATTTTTATAAGTCAGAAAAGTGTGATGCTAAGATTTTATATCACCTGTTCAAGGTTATGTTGTTAAGAAGTGGCAGAGCCAAGGTTCAAATCCAAATCAGATTAATGGCAAAGTTCATATTCTGCCCATCATCTCCACCCCTCACACAAGCCCCCAACACAGAAACATATACACATCTATGTATAATATGCATATATTAGCAATATTTTCCAGAAAGAGTGCTTTGCAAAACAAAATGCAAGAGTCAGCATCACAATCTTCACGTAAAGACAAAATCTGCATTAAAAAGACATCGATATAGAGGATAATGATTCTGAATATACACAGATACATTTTGGATCTAAATTTGCCACTAATTCTCTCTTTCCCTTTCATGTGCCCTTAGAAATATTCAGGAAGTTGGGTCCTTTGATTCAATTTGCAGGGGGATGTGCACATTCTTAAGCAAGGCTAGTTTATGCCGGTACACAGTCCTTGAATCTTATCCTTTACAATTTCTCTATATGTGATCAAGTATGTTTTAATATATACATATATACATATAAGTACATATTAAAGTATATATTCCCATGCACATTAACCCAAGTAGAGACTCTGACATGTGGTTATGTGTCTCTCTCAATTTTACTGTACAATATCAGATCTTTCATTTTTTCCCCTTCGTGTTTTCCTTATCAACAAAAGAATAAAAAAGATAATTTCAATCAGAAGTCATAATTAGTACATTAAAAATTCTACACATTTCTAGGAGAAACTAGTTTGTTTCTTAATTAAAACATTGCCCTGGATGTTTAGTAGATTAGACTCTCACCTGAAATAAAATACAAAGAGAAAGTGCTTTCACTAAAGTGTTATATTTAGGACAATGTCTTTTAGGCCTGGGTAAACTTTGAATAATTATCTTAAAGGAAACAGCAATTTTGCCTTTAAATGTTAAACTTAGTTTCTCAATTAATTGATTCTAAATAAGTAAATCTATTATCCGTCTTCACTTCTGTGTTGTAAATACAACTACAACTATAGATAAAAAATATTAAGGCACATGAATATTTATGGGACTAAAATGTATTTAAAGCCAAATCCCCCTCAATAGTTCATTATTAGATAATCAAGAAACTCCAATCATAACAAGTCTGATCACACAAATACAGACATCTTATAATAATAAAGGTCCAGATTCTCACTTGTTCTTTTTTAAACTTCCTACAAGTAACTCTTCTTATTCATATTTTTTGAATCTCTTACAATGTTTGGGAAATTTAAGAGAAAGTTCCTCAGATATAGCAGTCACCAGCTTTCTAAGAAGCCACAATACTGTGTCATTACAATCATAAGTGTATCCTTCAGAAGTGTTTGCATTCTCTTTTGTCATAAACTCGGCCATCCAAGTTCTTAAAAATGAGACTTAGAAGAATATTGCTTAGTGTTATACTACAAATTAGGAGAGATCTATTCAAAGCAGGTTTTCTGCTTTTCTCCCCTTTTCTTCCTTTCCTTTTTTTTTAAAAGGGAGGGGGCGGTTTTATATCGACAACCATCTGTGAGGCTGTCTTTCAGGCCATCAAACTCTCCCATCCATTACGGAGCCTTCCTCACCTCCGCTGCATGACAGCACAATAAAGATGACATACTAATTCAATGACTTGTAATTTCAGCTAAACAAAGACAAGTGCTGCAGCTTCTTCTTTTGTGTTAACAGTGCCATATCGGTGAAGCCAGCTATGCAAACATAGCACTGGGAGGGTTTTATGACAGCAGTTGAATGGGGAGAGTAGCTTGGTGTTGCTTTTTATGGTTTTTGGCTCCATAATTTTTGGCTCTCTGCTGCTGGCCATGGCTATTGTGTCTGGATTCTGTGTCAGCAGCAGCTAATTGTTCCAATAATGTTTATCATAGGGATCCACTAGGGAGCTGTATATGTGGAGATAAGCTACAGGGCAATGATACACACTATCTTACTGATCTCTATACACAGTGCTTTTGCCTCATGCCAAAAAGCTTTTTAGGTTCCCGGTCTTAAAAAAAAAAATAACAGCTTAATCATCATGCCAACAATAGTGTCTAAGGGGATGTAATCAGGTTCCTCTGATAATCTTAGCAACACATGAAAGTCATGCGCAAAAGCAGTAATTGAAGCAGTTGGTTCATTCTACCACCTGCTGTTGAAGTCACAGGTTAATCTAAATGAGGTCCCCTTCTGATGAAGCAGTATGCAAGGCACTTTTTTATATCATAAATGTGTATTACAGAAGCTTTACAAAATAATAAAGTAGCAGTCCATTAAGTGAACTGTATGAAGTGCCCCAGTCTAGTCCAGCCCCTCTCACTGCTGTCGCATGGCATATCCAAGTGCAAATTCTCTCCTCGTGTCTATACCCCAGTGCCCACTGCCGTTTGCATATGGTTGCAGACAATGGGAGTCCCTGAGACAGATGCCCGAATGGAACTAACGTCAGGCAATCAAGGGAATCCACGGCGGGAAAGGGAAACATTTTTCTTTGTCTGTTTTTGATGCTATTCCCCTCAAGATTACTAAGTAGAAAGTTGACAATGAGAAAATGGCTCTAAAACTAACCATACTGCTTCCTGCCTTGGTCTACACCACGAATTCGCCTAAAAAGGGTGCTTCTTTTTTACTAATTAAACTTCTTTTAACTCCTGGTTCCCATTTAAGTTTTTTCCCTCAACAGTATTTCATAAAGTCTTCAGCTGACAAAGGATTCTAAGAATATGTAGTATGCGGTTCCTCTCATAGACATTTTCTTTAACAAAAAATGATAAAAAATTATGAAAACTGTCAAAATAAAACTCTAATGGAAGTTTTAAAATACAGGAGAAATGACACCTTTAGATTCAATTTGATGCCTGATGTTAAGTCATTTCATTGAATAATAATAACTGCCATTTATCGACAGCCAACCCAGTGTCAGAAGCTAAACTAGGTTAACGTTTTCTTATTTAAGTCTCAGCATTCTCCTAAGTTGGAGCCATGTCAGGAAAGAGGAAGAAAACCAAGTTTCACAAAGGCCACTAGATCACCCAGATTCCTACATGTCAATGGGACAGTGCTAAGGTCAGAAAGGACTTCTGAGCACGCATCCTGCACCTTTTACCACTCAACTATAAACTAATATAATTAACATGATTTGTGAAAAAGAAAAGAAAAGAAAAGGAAGCTGTGTTTACACAGAGAAAGAAGCACCATTTATGAATCGAGGACCAGCAGCCAGACCACAGATAAATTAGTGGCTATGAATTGATACATTGCCGAATTTAGTAGTGTATGTGTAAGGTTGTTCCAAGTTCTCGGTTAACTAACCAAAAGGTTAGAGGCTCAAGTCTATCCAGAGATACTTAGCAAAAAAAAAAAAAAAAAAAGTTCTCAGCATCTGAAAATTCAGCCTTCAACAAGCCGGTGAGCAGAGGGCTAATTTGATATATCTGGACTTAATGTGTGCTGGAATCAACTCCATGGCCACGACATTGTTTTTATTCTGTAGCTTGTTTGGCTTTTTAACTATGTCTATATTTCAGCAGGGGAGTGCATTTTCAAGGGCCTAGATAAATTTTATTAAAATAAAATATAGAATTATATCAATTTAACCTATGTCATCAGCACAAAATAATAATAAACAGCTATAGAGAAACAATTAAAAATGAAACTTCTTAATAAAAGTCTGTTGAAGGCTGAGCCCCAGTGGCGTAGTGGTTGTGTGTGGGACTGGGGCCCACTGGGTTGGAGGTTCAAATCCAGCAGCAAGTCTGGGCCTCCTACTCCCACCACCAGAGGGCAGTGATGCCAAAAAAAAGTCTGTTGAATTTCTTAATGATGGAATAGAGAAATACATAAAAAATAACATCATAAGTTATTGCATGGGAGGTCTTAGTACATGCTAAGCACCATCTCAGTTCTCATGTTTCCTCTTGCATCTGCTAAATTTGAAATCTTGATGTTCACTTTACAGTGGAGGAAACTGAGGCTCATATGTCCTTGTTTTCATATTAGGAAAGTGAGACAATGAGGCTTCAGCAAAGACAATCTTTCTCTAAGCCCTTTCTTATTGAAATTAACAAATGGATTCAGAAAATAATATTAAACATATCTGTAGTTGTCAAATAATTTATGTAGTTCCCCATAAGAAAACATTCCTCTATACATAGAAGTACTTGGAAAAATTGCCTTAAACATCACAGGAACTATTTTGGGGGGACATTTTTTGATAAAAACTCTTTAACTAAAGATTATTATGAAATAAAGTGTGCTGCAAACGAAGGCTGGTGAATATTCTTTTGAACAGCTTAGAAAGTAAGCTTTTCTCATGCTTGTCTAGATAGTGTGACTTGGAGGAAGGGAGAGTAGAATGAATAGCCTTTACTGATATATCTAGGTCAGAGTTTCTGTACCAGTTGTGTGCATATTCTCCTGGACACTTTCCCCCTGATTTATCTGTTAAAGTCTATGAACCTGAAAAGTATTTCCTCTGGGAAGGGTGTTAGCTTTCAATGTTACATTGATGTATGCTTCACGCAACTGCTCGTCATAAAAGGTGCTTTCAGGAATCTTGAATATTAATGTTCTTTTAATTTTGGATTGAAAAGGAGCCAGTCCCTTCATTGGAAGAAAGGACAGAAAAGAATGGAGAAATAAAATTCTAAGTAAAGGAAAGACACTTTCCCTAAGCAGTTTCTATAGAGCCTGCTTTATTTGGGGTGGCATTTTTGTTTCATTTTCTGGATTTGTTAAGATAATATTTAAGTACTTGATTGGTGGTCCAACTCGCCCAGAGGCAGCTTCCAAGAAAACCTGAGTGATCTCTGTACACGTGGCCACAGCTTCGACTGCAGAGCACAGCTTTCTTTGCAATAAAAGACACCATCATTGCAAGTTAAAGTCAAATGGATGGCAGGTCTTTGTACTTTGTCTGTGATGATTAACAGAAATCTCTCCAACATCAAAGTTATTTCCATTTACTCGCAACGATTTAAAAGGAATGAGGTTGCTATTTAAAATCTACCCTCTGAGTAAAGTAGAGAATTCTGGTGGTGCTGTAAGCTACCATTTGAAAGGCAAACGACAGGGCAGTGGTTCCCATTTACCAATCACTCCAATGTAGAAATATGGGACGTCTCCCCCCTCACAGAAATCTACAGGGGTAGGTCTACTCTGTCCTGTAGGGTTATTATGAGTTATAATCTATGCAATGGAATGAGGTTGGTTTTCTTTTCCTTTTTTTTTTTTTGGTTGAAATACTCTGGATGCTGAAATCGATTGAATTCCAAAGTGTGCAGAAAAGGGTGGTGGATTATCTATAACTAATTTCTACTGTACCTACAAGAATGCTGTAGAAGTTTCTATGAGGCATTGATTGGTATGCTTAAATGCAATCTATTCCTGGAAAAAGGCATTTGACAGAATTTATAAAATAATGGCTTACCATGTTAAATTCTTCCTTTTCTATTTAAAATTTTAAAGCAACAGCCTTTAGAATCCTAAAATTATTCTGAGAAATTGTGAGGGCTTGACATACTGTAACATCAGCTATTAAAGTCTTATTGATATATCACCAACTGAAGAGGGAAGCGAATAATGAAAGGTGATAATGTGTATGCCATTGCAGATACAGATATTAATTACCCACAGAGATGAATGCTTTATTTTTTATACCTGTTTGAAAGTCCTGCATTCACGTGCATCTTTCACTGTCTTTTTTCTTGCTATATCCTTAGTTGAAAGAATAGTATCAGAACTTTGGCTATACTATATATTGGTCATTCATATGCTAGTATTTGTATCTGCTCTGCCTACACATAAACTCTAAGCTCCTTAAAGACTAAACTTATGCCTAAGGCTCTTCATAGTCATACTTAAAAGTAAAAATTGAATGAATACTTGCTGATTCCAATAATTGAGGTGTTTATCTCTACATAGTGGTGCTGTTCCTATTGCTGAATTTCCATCTAAGGCAGCGGCTCTCAACCTGTGGATTGTGACCCCTTCAGCAGTCGAATGATCCTTTCATAGGGGTCACATGATTCATAACATTAGCGAAATTATAGTTATGAAGTAGCAACAAATATAATTTTATGGTTGGGGGTCACCACAACATGAGGAATGGTTAAAGGGTCATGGTATTGGGAAGACTGAGAACCACTGCTCTAAAGGCTCAAGTTTCTTGTAAAACTTCCTTTAAAAAATACTAATTTCCATTATAAAGTTAGGACTAATTCTTTTGCTGGGAGAGGGCTTTAACCGCTTAAATGTTAAGGTAGTGAACATTTTAAAATACCTTGTCTTATAAAGACTAAGTAACTAACAAAAACTTGAAATGCTTGCTAATGTGCAGAATACTTAAAATTGTCAAAACAAAAATAGTTGCAATTAAAATGTACTGACATTTTAAAAAAGAGAGAACTATCTCAAACCTAGTGAAATTATATTAGTATTTGACTATTTATCAGCCTTTAGCAGTTCAATGTTAAAGAGATTATAAATCAGATTTTTACTTATATTTACTTTTTCAGAAATTTCACCTCTTTTATCTATTGCCAATTTTCCTAACTGATCAGATTGTAACACTATATAATGCTAATATAGTTGTAGCTAGGGGGCTCCTTTGATAAGGCAGGAGGATTGTATTTAAACCAGAGGTCTAAATTGTCTCCCTACTTGCCATGCAGATTCTCCTAAGTGCTGGGAATAATCAGATAGGAAGCCTCATGCTGTCCTTTTTCTACACAATGATTTTGATACATATGTCATGAGTCATGGTGAGGGTGGCAGAGATTTCAAGTATGCAGCCAAAGCACAAGTATAATCTAAAAAACCCCAGATGAGAGAAATTTGTTGTACAGAGATTAATTACCCAGAGGCATAAGTACATTTATCTGCATTTGGATATCCTAAGCAACTATTTTACTTTCCTTCAAGTCTTATCACAGAGCCTGTGTTTCTCTCCTTTCCTGTCTACACAGAACCCGACACCAGCAAAACCCACTTTTCTGAGTGTGCAGGACTGTCCTATGTTACACATTGCTGTGATTCTGCATGCTACATCACTGGGAGCTCAGGTATGAGGAGCGTCACCAAGATGAATAGGTTTTAGCATAATTCAAGATGAGAAAAGAGAGCTGCAAACACCCATTGATAATAAGAACATGAGAAGTACAAAGTATGAAGAAAAGTGCAAATCATTAAAAATGAAAAGAAAAGCACAAAAATCAATATCCTGGGCACCAGTGAGCTGAAATGGAGAGAAATAGCATCACATTCATTGTCAAAAATTGTTATTTCAAGATCCATCTTGAAGCACAATGCTGTCTGTGATAGGATAATATCCATACATCTACAGGTAGATTATTATTCAAATTTATGCACTAAGAACTAAAACTAGCAATGAAGAACTTGAACAATTCTACCAACTTCTTCAGTCTGAAATTGAACAAGCATGCAATCCAGATACATTAATGACGACTGCTGATTGAAGTGTAAAAGTTGGAAACAAAGAGAAAGTATTAGTAGCTGAAAAACACGGCCATGGAGAGAAGTGAAGTAGGTGATTGCTGAAAAGAGTTTTGCAAGACCAACAACTTATTCATTGAAATCCCCCCTCCTGCCCCTCCCCCCCCCCACCAATAACATAAACAGCAACTATACTTGTGGATCACTCTGGAAGGAATACATAATAATGAAATGAATTACAAGTGGGTAAAAAGAGTATGGAGAAGCTCAATATCCTCCATTAAAATATGGCCAGTGGCTGACTGTGGAAGAGACTGCCAATTACGTATATGCAAGTTCAGTTTGAAGCTAAAGAAAACCAAAAAATGTACAAAAGACTGCATGCCTGTTTCTCTTTTAAGATGAAATGACTGGTTGGTAAGATTACTGTATGTATACAATTACACATGTAATGGCATGAATATGTTTGCACATATTATTTATATAATTGTGACTCAGAGAACTTCATTGTTATGCTATGTGAAATCACGTAGATACGTTAACAACAGTTTCATCACTTTAGAAATTAAAGCTTTTAAAAATGCCTTTATGAGTATGCAAGTTATGCTGAAGATACTAATCCCTGTGTTTCCATTGTTTTAGCAGTGTGGAGCACAGCTCTTCATGGGTACAGTCCAAAATAATTTGAAATCTTCATATCCTATTTCATAATCCCCTTCTCTTTTACTGTGGGCATTTTTTCCAAAGAGTTTTTTTGTGTGGTAGAGGGAAGTCTTTGTCGCAATTCCCTCTCTGTGTATTTATAACTCTTTACGAAATGACTTTGTAATTCTTTGTGCTAATGGTGAAGTAGGCATATGACTTGTGGTGAACAAATGATTGTAAGCAGAAGGGACAGTTGGCCAATTTGGGGGCAGGAAACCTATGGAACTTCCCTGTCCAGACTTTTTACTGGAACCTCATTAGAAGATACGTTCCATTGAGTCACTCTACAGTAGTCCTCTCCTCTGACCTTAAACTAATCCAATTACTTGGTGGCGGATATTTTGGAAGAGGGAACTCAGTAGCATAAGTCTTCTGGGATATGGTGGAAGCCTCCCATAATTTCAACCCTGGAGAAATGTAAAGTCTTGGAAATTATCCCCCAGAAACCACAAAGATCACATTCTTTAGGTAAGTATATCTTTAGACTACCTCTAAGGACCTTAGTGATGATATTAAAAAATAAACGATATTTTCAAATCACTTTAAAGCTTATTAACAAGGTCAGGCTAAATCCATGTTGAGCACCTGCAGATGTTACTGCATGTCATCAATTCATGACCCAGAAGGGCAGAGTAAAACTGCTACATAGGATTTCCTAGACTGTGAGTGATGTGATAGTTACACATTGGCCTGCCATCTATAAGGTCAGCAGTTCGAAACCACCTGCTGTTCCTCAGGAAATAGATGGGGATTTCTAGTCCCGTTTCAGAAACTCACAGAAGCCATCCTACGCTGTCCTATAGGGGTGCTAAGAATCAGCATCGCCTTGATGGCGGGGAGTCTGTTTGTGTTTGGTCATCTCTAGAGGAGCTCATCAGAGAAACACCAGGAGGTCTCTTCTCCACTGGCGCTCTTGTGGGTCCAACTGCCAGCCTTTCTGTTAGCGCAAGCTCTTAACTACTATGCCACGTAGAAGGACACACACACACATTTTAGTTACCTAAAAATAACTGAAAATCATAGCTTACAGATATCACCTTGAATCCACTGGGGGTGGGGGTGGGGGACTATGTGGGTCTATTTCTATTTTACTTGTTCTTCTTCTTGTTACTTCTATTTACTTGTTCATTTGAAGGAACTTCCAGTAATAGCTAATGATCCCAGCTACTACGCAGTCTCTTCGATTCTGTTTGTAGACTATGGAAAGGATATTATTGGTGAACATGCTATAAGACATAATCTCTTCACTAGATAACAGTCGAGTTTCTATGATATAGAATGCCACTTGTTTTCTCAGTTTACTGTTACAAGGCATACAAAACCGACTGAGCATTTGAACATGTAGTTCTAATCATTTTTTAAATAATCTACAAGTGCTCACTTACCAAGAGGGACACAAAATGAAAAAAAAAAACATACTTCATTTAGGAGAAACGAGAATGTCAAAGATAACCAAGCACTCCGTGAATGATGTTTGCTTCTGAAAAGCAAAACTTAATAGATGAGTTTTGGATTTGGGTTTCCTTATTAATATTCACTTTTCTCAGAAAGTCAATGGCTGAAATTAATAATTAAACAAAACATTATATCTTTTTTAATACACACAGGAATACAGTTTCAAGGTCATAAGCTGTTCTTAAAAGAGCAAATGAGAACGAGAACACTGTCTTTAATCTTTTCTTTCATTCATAGGGTTTTGCACAGGAAAAGAGACATATACATGAAAAAAAACTTAAAAAAAACATATACATGATAATGATTTTCAGCTTAGTTATAGTGGAACCATTTAAAAATCAGTGTATGGAAGTAGTAACTGGAGCAAACATAAAGTACTGCTTTCTTCCTAGGCTAATGGGAGTGAAGTGGTGTAATTTCCTTGCTAATTGCAAGCCTCATCACTTGTAAGTATCTAGTGATTTCCCAGTCACTCAACCATAGTCTAGTGAGCCTTATCTCTGTCCACCACTTATACATAAGGGGAAAGAGGACTTGGGCATATGGGCTAGCCTATGTTCTAGTGAGACCAGGGATATAGTGAGCAAATAAATAATATGTCTTGCTAGTAGGGTACCATTAGCCATCTTCACCACTCTGTCTCCTGTCCCCACTTGTCCTCAGTGATCATCTCAGGAAAGTGCATACACGGTAATATTGGTTTTTTTCCTGTTTGATGCCTGAGACCTTGTCCTTTTGGCCTATCAGCCACACTGGCTGGTGAGCTTCTTCTGTGTGGACTTGGATACTTTTTGGCTAGTTGGCTGTTTATATTCAGGCTTGGAGACCCCAGACTGTTTATCTTTTGATATTTGGGTGCCATTGTTTTCTTCACCACATTTGCTTATGCACCTATTTGACTTCAGTGACCATATTGGGCCGGTGAGATTCGTGGCCAACGAATCGTGGCCAGATTCGGTGAACAAAGTGTTCTTTCATTGAGGGAGTGACTGGGTGGGAGCCCAAGGTCCAGCTGCTGCCTTAGTACTAAGCCTATAACTATGTGTTCCTGAATTTATCACCACCTTTTCATAAATAACTATTTTTACATACATAGATACCTGTGTTTAGACCTCGACAAGTGCTCTTTGCCTTCTCATTTCTTCCTCTATTTCCATCTGCCTTCCTCCTGTCCCTCTTTTGTGGTCAGTCTTCATTTGAGTTTCATAACTTCCTCTCTGTTACATTACACTTACTTTGGCCCTATTATTTGGCCCACTCTCTTCCCCACCGATTGTGGGCCACTGGTTGTTCCCCCATCCCTGAGTCTGTCCATACCCCCCTTCCCCCATGGTACCCTGCTAGCAAGACATAATGCCTGAGGCCTCAAAGGCTTGAGAATGAGGAAACAGTGCAAGAAGGCCTGCCATAGAAGCACACCAGCCTGTGCGACCATGAGGAGTAGAAAGAACCAGGCTATCAGTCATCAAGGAACCAAAAACAGATCATTAAGTACCCACCCTACTGTCATGATCACTGAGGACAAAAGGGTGCAGAGGCAGACAGAGCTGAGGAAATTGATGGCGTCCAGCCAACAAATGATAAAGTAGCTGGGACATTAAAGGCTAGAAGGTTCACAAGTGGCCATGCTGCACAGAAACAGCAAAGTCCACATAGAAGAAGCGCATCAACTTGTGTGATTATGAGGGGTCAAAGGGAGCAGACATCAAACATCAAAGAACAAGGATTAAATCAGTAAGAATGAAGGGGAGAGCAGGGTGGGGACCCAAAGCCCACTTGTGGGCAATTGGACACCCCCTTACAGGGGAGTCATGGGGAGGAGATGGGTCAGTTAAGGGGCAGTGAAGCATAAAACTTTCCTCTATTTCCTGAAGATTTCCTCCCCCCAAACACCATGGTCCCAACTCTGCCTTGCAGTTCCAGCTGGACTGAAGGAGGTGCACCGGCAGAGTTGGGAGCTGGAAATGCAGGGAACTTGGGGAGGATAAACCCCTCGGGGTCATTGGTGGGAGTGGAGTTGCCGGATGGGTGGAGGGAGGGTGGGGTGGAGAGAGGAAGCCAGCTATGGGGATCTGCAGACTGTCTCCCATTCAAAGGATGGACGTAGGGAGAAGTGGGCAGAGGGAGATGTCGGGCAGTGTAAAATATGACAAAACAATAATGACTGCAGAGTAATGATGACTGGGGGTGGGGGGGAAAGGTTGGAGGGGGAAGTAAGGGCAGGTCATATCAAGGGCCCAAGTGGAAAGGCAGATGTTGGGAGAATGTTGACGAGGACAGGCAAGCGGGGGTGCTTGGCACAGTATATGTAACTCTGTATTGAACTATATATGATGAAAAGCGATGTATGAGTGCCCAATAAAGTGATTAAAAATAAATAAATAAATAAATAAATAAATAAATAATATGTAAGGAACTCAGGTAGTGTGACAGTTACATATTGGGCCGTGATCCACACAGTTGGCAGTTCAAACCCTACAGCAGCTCCATATAAGATAAATGGGGTTTTCTACTCCAAGAAACAGCTGCAGGGTTGGAAACCCAAAGGGTCCACTATGAGTTTGCATTGACTTACTGACTGCGAGTTTGGTGTGGCTTTTATCTAATACTTAGGTCATGAAAAACACTTGGAAAAAAAATAAAATCAGAGCGTGTGGTTCAATTAACAGGCAGCAGTAACTTGGGGAGTCTGAGAACATTTCCTCTCAGGTGGGGAAATTTAAGGACTAGCAAATAAGTTTGGAACACATAGAATACATTTAACTAATATCTACTATAGAAGTAGTTCTCTAGAGAAAATAGTTTGGGGTTAAAGAAAACTTGTCTGCTAATGAATTCAAGATTTGGATAGGGTATGGGAGCAAAAAATTAAGTACACAGATATAGATAGATGATAGGTAGGTAGATTGATAATAATTTTAAAAGTGGACACAAACACCCCAAATTCTGAAATATGTATAAATATGTTTGGGCTCTGGAGTCACACAAACCTGTATTTAAATGAAACAAAACCCTGATGATGTGGTACACTGTTTGTGAGACTAGCTGTAAGATGAACAGTTCGAAACCACCAGCCATTCCAAGGAAAAGAGATGAGACAACCACCTCTTTTAGAGATTTTGGGTCTCAGGAACACCCGAGGTGGTTCTACTATGCCCTATCGGGTTGCTATGAAACAGAAAGACTCAGTGGCAATGAGATTGGTTTAGGTTTGGGTCATCACCAATGAGTGACCTTAAGTAAAGTAGCTCGTGCGTACCTCTAACAGTTCACACCGTATAGACTTTGAACAAAGAGATGGATTCTTAAACTTCTTGCAAGATGAAAGTCACGTTATCATATAAGCTTGTTAATATCTGCACCACTGAAAAGAATAGCTGAGATGATAAAAAGTGATGAAGTTAATTAAGCTCTTGTGGAACAGCCAACATTTAGATTTTATATAATAATCAGCAAATTAACAAAAGTCGTGTCAATACTCTCCTCTTTCCCTATACACTTCCAATATGCCTGCAATAATAGCACACACTGAAGAAGCCCTGGTGGTGCTGTGATTTTGACACTGGTAACCTGAAGTCACCAGTTCCAATCCACCAGCTGTTCAAAGAGAGAAATATGAGGGTGTGTGTTTCCAGGAAGAGTCACGGCCACTGAAACCATAGTAAATCATAATAGACTCAATACCACTGGATTTGTTTTTAGGGGAGAAGGGGTGCATGAAGGTTTATTTGGTTGGTTTTTAGTACCACGCTCTGAAGTCCAATGATATCTGGTCTAAGGAGATAATCATTAAGTGCATGTGCAAGTTCTAGCAAACATAAACTTCTCCCAGTCAATTTCACCTCCATGTTGCTAACAGCTTCTTATATTAGTTTTAAGTACAAATAAAAATGATAATAACTTCTCATTATTTGAAAGATTTGACCTCGAAGCATCTTTACAGTCAGATTATATGAGTTTAGATTTAAAAGTAGCTAGCCTTAATCTTGCAATACCATTGTTACAAATAAATTCTAGCTATTGTATATTCTGCTTCATGTCTCTTTAACATAGCCAATAGCAAAGCTTTAGTTGTAAGATCACTGTGGCTAATGAAAATGTATGACTGAGAAAGAACTTTAGAAACCACAAGCATCTGCAATTCTACGATTAGGAGGAAAGCATATTTTGTAATTAATAAAATCTGATTTGCAAGTTGCCTGGGAAGAAAATAAATGGAATTTTTACAAGTTTTATCAAAAAATGAACTTCCAATAGGGTTGGAAAGACCTTCCAAGTAGTTCTGTTAATATCGTTTCTAACTCAGGACATTGGTTCCTTTCCATAACCCTTAAATGAAAGTTGGTGAAATGCAAACTTTACATTAAGGAATTACTTCAAGACCTTTACATAATTACTGAGTAACAATTATGACTAAGCACAGCTCCAGGGAACAAAAGGATGCATAAGGAAGTCATCTCTAGGAGTAGACGTTTTCATTTACAAAGCAAAAAAAGGAGCTCTGTTTTTGACCACAGAAAGCCATTTTGGGAAAGGTACTGCCATACCCATGTCTTTAATGATTTTATTCTGAAATTGAAAGCACCCAAGATCAAGATCTTCAGGTGCAGAATCCTTAGACAGAGCTCTTGTCAATGAGTTGAGTCCATACCAACTTGCACATTTTGAATAGCTTTGACCTTTTGGGAAAGTTGACAAGGGTTCTGACTTTTCTCTCTCTCCAGGGAACTACCAGTAGGGGTGTCTTTTAAGTGGCCCAGCACTCTCTAGCACTTAAAGGGCTACTTAGAGGTTTCATAGGAACACGCACATCTTCAAGCCTGATGTTTTACATGAGCTCAAAACACTGCAGAGGCCACTGCAACATCTTGTGCTCATTTCTCGACTTAGATTTTGTGACTTTATTTTATTTCATGATAGGTTACTAAATGGCTAATGCCATGACTTCAGCTAAGAAAAATTATTTTTCCTAAAAATTTTGAATACATATTATTGTAGTCTTGCTTTAAGTACATAGCTAGGTGTGTATATAACCATCACATCAAGGTATAGGAATTTTCCATCTTTGATAACTTGCCTGAATTCTTTCTTGCCATAAACCACCAGTAATAGATTCTAGTCAATGGGTTGACATAATAGCTATGGTAATTCCATCAAGCACAGCAATTATGGTGAGGATAGTGCAGGATTGAGTGTGGTTTTGTTCTCTTGTGCATCAGACTGCTGTAAGCTGTAACTAACTCAATGGCACTAAAAAAGAAGATAGGTTTTAAAATGAGAGTTACATACAGTTGTAGATACATACTTCACTCACTTTATATTGCCAGGAGGGCTTCCAAAAAGTTGGTACAATTATCTATCTTCTTAGGTGCTCCTAATTTACTAAACTTAGAGCAGAGATCATTACTCTATTGGCAGTCTTGTGTCTCTTCTACTGAAATCTCAATTTTAATAAAGATGAATGAAAAATTGGTTACATTGATAACCAATTTATAAAAATCATCACAGAATTGGAAGTTCTTAGGAATAAACAATGCAAATAAGGGATAAAAACTGCTGATAGTGTACCTTTAATATAGTGGCCAATAAAATAGCATCCAAGACACTTTATAAATTTCTAAATGCATTATCCAATGACATTGATGATAATCTTCAATGTTGTTCAAGCATTTTCATTTGTGTTTCCAATTGTTCTTACCAGGACTAACGTAACCTCAATGCACTCTCAGTGAAAAGCTCATCTTTCCTCTTCCCATCTACTCCTGGTGGTCACAAATTATTTTGCTTTCTAAGTGTTTGTTTATTTTATACAAGTAATAGCATGCAGCATTTGTTCTTTTATGACTATCACATCACACAGAACACTATCTGTGGCAGTCATGTGCTTATGTTAATTTTATGATTGAGATGTAGGGGTGGAGTCTAGCCTGTTAATCTGGAAATAGCCATTGAGTAGCCAATGAGGCCTCTGGGTAGGCATGACTTTCTCCTGAGAATTCTGGGAAATCTCACAGTATTTTCCTTGTGAATATGAGAAGCTATCTCCCCAGTTGTTGGGAGTTAGTCTCAGAGATGATGAATCACAGAGATGAAGAATCACGGACAAGACAAGATGGCAGCATCTGAGGAGCTGGGGGAGAAGCCACACGCCTTTGCCCTGATGGAGCCAGACCTCTGAAGCTGGAGAGGCCACGTGGGGACCCCTGCCAGTGATGAGTTGCTTCTGCCACAACTGCATGCTGTTGATGGACCCTGAACCCTGGAAGCGAGGAGTCATGGGTTGACCCCTGCCAGCGCTGACCTGTGACTTTGTGAGTCAGAAGGAGACATTATAGACTGGTACCAGGCATATGGGCTAATATCGGACTTATGACTTTGAACTGGACTGGGTTGGGATGCTTTCTCAGTGTCCCATTCCTTTTGTATATAAACCATTCCCTTATATCCATGTGCATGTCTATAAATCTCTAGTCTACCTGAACTAACACACTACCTCCTTGTTCTCTCATAGTCTAGCATAGATGTATATCTCATGCATTACAGTGTGTATACCAAGGAGTTTAAAAAGGTTTGTGGAACAATGGAACTTTACTACGAAATTTTTAAAGTCCCAACAATACAGCACATTTTACTTATTTTACTTATCCATTTATCAGCTATTGAATATTTATCTTGTTTCAAATGTGCAGGTATTATTACTAGAGCTTCCATGAACATTGGTGCATGTATTCATTGTACTGAATGCTCTCGTCTTGGCGGTGGTTGTTATCAGGGGCTGTGCAGTCAACTCCCACTTTTCATGAGTCTGTGCACATCAGAAGGAACACTGAGTCATCCTCACAGTAGTTCTTTAGGTTGAACCTGTTGCTGCAGCCACTGTGCCAATCCATTCATCCATTTGGTTGAGGGTCTTTGTCTTTTACAGTGCCCCTAAAAATAGAATTGCTTCAAAATACTGTAGTTCAAAGTTCCTATTTTTGAGGAACTGCCCAACTGTCTTCCATAATGGCCGTGCCAATGCAGAATTCCACCAGCAATGGATGAGGGTTCCTGTTTTTCATTGCCAACATCTAGTTTTTGTTTTTTTGTAGTTGCCATTCGAATGGGGGTGAGAGAGTATGTCAGTTTTGCTTTTATTTGCATACTGCATAAACAGCTGACTTTGAGCATTTTTTTTTCGGGTGTTTGGTTGGCCCTTTGAATACCTTGCTTGAGGAAATGTCTATTCAAGGCTTTCAACCATTTTGGGAGGGGGAGCTTCTTTGCTCTTATTATTTGTAAAACTTGTATTTATAAATTTCAGATACTAAGACTGTCAAATAGATGATCCCCAAACATTGTCTCCCTCTGAGTAGGCTTCCTTTTAACTTTTCCATAGTCTTTTCATGTTCTAAAAACCAGACTCACTGGCATTGAGTCAATGCTGACTCATACTGACCCCTGTGAATTTCCAAGAGTGCAATTGCTTAGGGGACTAGAGAGCCTGCTCCTTCTCCCCTGGAGCCACCGGTAGTTTCTCACTGCTGACCTCCTAGATCACAGGCTGATGCCTAACACGGCATCACACTGAGTAATTCTTTAAGGGTGGCTGGTGGAGTGACATTCCTGTACAGGTTTCTGTACTCACCTCAAACTCTCTGCCCTCTAGTCAATTCTGACTCGCAGCAACGCGGTAGAAATCTCTGTCATTTTCCCAAAGTGATTGGGTGGGTTACGAAACTAGGACATGGGGAGCATCCATTGAGAGGATTCACCCATTTTTGTTGCCACTCCCTTGACTACAAAGCTAAACCCTCTCAACAGGAAGACAGAGAAGGCCCAGTGCCACTGGAAGGGAGCACATCTGACATCTCCAAAGTGGTGCAGGTCTAGAGCCCTCAGAAGCTAAAGAAGTCCAGGAGACAGAAGACAAGGAACATGCGAGTCAGCGTTGTAGTCAGAAGTGGCTAAAAACTGAGGACTACGGCAAATCTTGCCTGTTGACTGAGGAGA